>PVJO010010847.1:0-62105 GCA_004026905.1 Hystrix cristata | reverse complement strand
TACTAAACAAAAAAGAGCAAAAGCACAAAAACAAATCTAAAGGCAAGTTGACTTTGGGTCCTCCTTTCTTGGGAAAGCAGAAAGCACTGCCCGCTTTCCATATGATCTTCAGCCACACAGAAATCACCTCTGTTGGTTGCGTGCCCGTTTCCTACATTGGGCTGTCCCTTTCCTGACCTTGACTTGTGGGTTTCATCTTTACCATTATGTAGTACTGCTCCTCACTCGGGGCGGGGGGGGTAGTGTGTGTGTGGGTATAGATATAGTCAAACAATATTTTTTAAATTACAAAAGTAGAAGACATTTTTAAAATCAGCACTTCTAGAAACTGCTAGTAATTTTTTTTTATTTTTCCAAATCATCTTAGATAAAATGTTGTTCTTTTGACTTTGCATATAAAATTTTATACTTCAGTAAAACTAAAGAAACAAATATCTTTAAAAGTTTCGAAACATTCTCTTTCTGAATTCATCTCAGCACAGATACATAAGAGAAAGTTCCCAGACTGCACTAAATCACCACCCTTTTTTTTTTTTTTAGTTTTTTAGTTTTTCACCTTAAAAGAAATTTTGGGATTGAAGTCTTATGACAGGAATGGAATAGACAACACTGGCTCATTTTATGGACATTACACAGTTTTTCTTTCCTCAAGAAAGCAGGAAGAGTACTCAGATTATACAAGGGAGAGGAAACAAATCAGACATGAGGGGCAGCAGCACGGACTTTGAAGCTAGAATGACATGATTTCAAATTGTAGTTGTGTCCACTTACTTGCTATTTGACCCTAAGAAAGTTATATAAACCCAGCTAGGTGTGGTGGTACACACCTATAATCTCAGCAACTCCAGAGGCTGAGGCAAGATGATTTTACATTTGAGGCCAGTCTGGGCAATTTAAGAGAGACTCTGTTACAAAATAAAAAAAAAAAATTTAAACAGGCTGAAAATGCAGTTTAGGGGCAATGTTTGTCTACCATGCATAAGTCTCCAGATTTACAATTGTTAGAGGAGATAACATGTACATTGGTCTGACACCGTGTCTTTCACTTAATAGTCTATGAATGTAAGTTCCCCTATTCCTTTACCTTTGCTATTCTTGAATATTTCTTACAGATATACAGCACTTTATAGTTTGCAGATAGTTTTGCTTATGATTATTTTTAAAATCGATGATTAAATTTAACTTCATAAAAGTACGGATGCCAAATGATGTTATTTTCATTTCAAAAATGTATTATGGCTGAGAGAAATTAAGGTAATGCCCTTGGCCATAGGCTTCTTAAATAAAATAGCTAAAACTCAGCCTGAATCATTGGACCTCACATTATGCAACACAGTCGACCCCAGTCCGTTTGTATATATTCATATTCTTTATTCTAGTCATCAACTATAGAAATGATCCCTGAAAGTATAGCCTTTCATATTCTTTATTCTAAAAAAAAAAAAACCCATCATTTTTCTGGCTCATATTTTGTTTTAACAATATATTCTCTTCATATTTTCTCTTAATCTTTAATGAATATAGTTCATTTTCCCCCATTAAATTCATATAAGCAAATTCTAACTCTTAAACCAGAATGTTAATTTGGTGAACTTTAGTTTAAAAGGTCTAAAATCCTTTGTCTATTTCTATTCAAAGCAGTTATTTTCTAAAATATATATCCTTACTAATATTCCCTGACTTCAATTGTTCTATGTCCAACCTTAAATATAGCTTACAGGGCACCACTGCTCCTACAGACCCCATTCTTTCTACAGTAAGCAAAAGATAATTTGCCATAGGAAGAATAATGTTTTCCTTGTGAGCAGCTACGTAATTCTTTTCCCAGCTCAGATCACACAGAAAACATTTAAAAAACAAGACTTTATTTCATATAATCATAATAGAGCTTTTACAGAAAAAGACTCCTCCTCTCTCAAACCGGCAGACTCTACCTCTCTGCAGTAACCTTGCTTTGAACAAATATCTGGATGATCTTCTTTCGTATTTCCTTAGTCTTCACAGTATAGACTATGGGGTTTAGCACTGGGGGTACCAGAAGGTAGGCGTTAGCCATGAGGGCATGAGTCAGGGGTGAACAGTGCTTCCCAAAGCGATGGATGACAGACACCCCAATTAGCGGCACGTAGAAGATGAGTACAGCACAGACGTGTGAAATGCAGGTGTTGAGCGCCTTCAGCCGGCCCGCCCTGGAGGCAACAGCCATCACTGTCCACAGTATGAACACATAGGAGAAGAGGATGGAGAGGGAGTCAGAACCTTTGGTGAAGACGACAGCGATGAGGCCGTAGAGACTGTTGACATGAGTGCTCGCACAGGCAAGACGCATGACATCTTGATGGAGGCAGAAGGAGTGTGAGAGGATGTTGGAGTGGTAGAAAGGCAGCCGCTTGATGAGGAAAGGCACGGGAAAGACCACACATACTGCCCTTGACAAGATGACTATCCCTGTTTTGTAGACCACACTGCTGGTTAGGATGGTGCTGTACCTGAGGGGTCTCCAGATAGCGACTACCCGGTCAAGGGCCATAGCCACCAGCACACCTGACTCAATGGCTGAGAAGGTGTGGATGAAGTACATCTGCACAAGGCAGGCATCAAAGGCAATGAATGTGTAGTTGAACCAGAATATGCCTAGCATAGAGGGCAAAGTACAAAGGGCAAGTCCCATGTCTGCAAATGCCAGCATACACAGGAAGTAGTACATGGGCATATGCAGGGATGATTCAGACTTGATGGTAGAGATGATGATGCCATTGCCAAAGAGAGCAATGACATATATAGCACCCAGAGGGAATGCTACCCAGTAATACTTTTGCTCAAGTCCTGGAATTCCAGTCAAGACAAAGTAAAGGTGTTGGAAATGGGAGTGGTTATTATCTTCCATGAAGCCAATGCAATTTAGGCATCAGGAGGAAGTTCGTGGGATCCCAATGAGTGACTTCCTGAAAATACAGTGAGAAATGTCCATGTATTCAAATCTGACTGCCCTGAGATTGTTCCATTTTATTTCCACATGGATGTTTGTGTAGGGTTTAGGAGGAGTGTAGGAAAGGACAGGATTACTGAAATCACTGCTCTCTAATGTGTACCCTGTTAAATTTCTACTGGCCCAGGGTAAAATGATCCATTCAAGTACAAATTAGCCATATTCAGTTTAAAACAGACATTATACTGCCAATGAATTAGATCAAGGTTTTACTACCCTCTCCTGTCCTTTCTTCTTTTGTCTAATCAATATTCTACAAGCCGGTGAATCAGAGACTAAGGTTGAGTACCTCCATCAATATAAATCTAACAGAATAAATGTAAAATATGAATTTTTTGATTCCCCACAAAGGATGCACTCCCACCACTTACCAATCCTAACACCCAGAGATCTCGACAAGCGCTGGGCATTGTATCCAGGACGCAGTAGAACTTCCCATTTCACACACCTACACTTATATTTGGTACACAAACCTCCTTCATCCCATTTTCCCAAGCTTGGATGTGGCCTTAGAATCATTCCCAACTCAGATGCCCCAGGCGACCATTTTAATCATTTAAAATAAATTTTATCATTTATAAATTAGCAATATCTTAGTTTTGGGGAGATCAAAATATACCTGGGGCAGGAACAACAAAATTCATTTTTGGAGTAACCCTTTGTCCCCAGAGTAAGATACAAAGGCTTACCTAAATATGCTGTTAGGACCAGGAAAATGTGGCAACTTTCTAAGGAATCATGACCATTTCACATCTTGATTTAGGGAGTAGCACAGAGGTCTTAGTGAGCTCTGGAAGATGTGCTCTTATTACCAAGACCAGTAACTCTATTTATTCCAAAGGACCCTAAAGAAAGTCATAACATGATTGCCAGCCAGTGTGAAGATGCTGTCTTTGAAAAGCTTTCAACCTTCAGAAATTCATCAGTTGCTTTTATGAATTGATCAGAACCAAGCTGACTAAAATGCAATGCAGTATTGAAAGTGTGAGCTCCACATCCGTACTTCCTGTATTCCAATTCCAGTTCCCCTGACACTCAGCACAACCCCTACATGTGTAATATGAGGGCAGTAACAGTGCCCATGCCTACATGATCAGCACGAGGGTTAAAATGGAAAGCTTCTAAAAAGAAAATGTGTGCTTTTTATTATGATTGTTAGGAATATAATGTCTGTTCTTCTCATATTCTCATTACTGATATTGGATTTATTTCTTATTTTTTGTTTGGTTTGGTTTTTCTGGTCTGAGTTTTTTTTTTATCAGTGGGAGTAAAAATGGACATATTCCTTCTATCACAAAAAAAGACATTTAATTTGTCTCCTTTGTAGTTTTTTAATAATTTATCCCCACTTTGCAATTATCAAGCCTTCTATCCCTAGGCAACATACCCATTGCCAGCTAACAAACTCTCATTTGAATAAAAACAATAACTTGCTAAATCTCCCAAGAGATCCTTTCTGAAAGATTTCTAAATAAGATACTCCTCGCCAGAGTATTTTATCTATTTCTATAAAACAGCCATTTTGTTCTATTGCTTTTATGAAAGATAGCTGACTGTTCAAACATATGGCTTACTACATCACCAAATGTATTTTCAGTCTTTCTAATAAGCTACTGTTTTAGTGTATTTTGTGCTTCCATGATTTTTGAGAAATGAAATGCTTATTACATTTGTCAAATAATTGTAATACAGAGTAGGAATGAGAGAAAAATTTAAGATGTAGTAAAATGAGAAAAGGGAGGAGAAAACAAGGGATGTGGAAGCAAGGAAAGGAGAAAAAATTAAAAGAACAGAAATGCAAAATATCGATCAAGTTCACATTTTATTAACAAAAAACTGATGCTTAGCTAATTATAACTGAGTAAGAACCTTGTTAATAGCAAAACAGATGAGAAGGAGAAGAAAGTGCATGGCCTTGTTGAGGAAAATTACAACTGAGTCACTGGGAGGCTGAGCTCATTAGGGGAAGACCAAGTCAAAATGCATGTCCTGGCCAAAACCCTAAATTTATCATATGAAGATTGATCTTTAAATATCTTGTTACTTATCTATATTGTCCAACACTTAGAAAATGTGAAGATTAGGTTCTTAGGTCCCAAATTCTGCCTTTCCAAATTTTCTCTAGCCCTGGTCCTCTAGGTCTGTACTGCTGTATTTATGGAAAATGTAAGTATTCAGTGTCTGCTCCTGAGAATGCCACAAGTTATGTAGCCTAATTACAGATCCTAGATTGAAGAAGCAGATGGGAACATAAAATAAAATTATAAAATCCATTCTGCGAGTAGCAGCAAAGAAAGAAAAAAATTTCATTTGCTGTAAGTAGTGGGGAACACACAGGTTTCCAGGCATTCTCAAACTTTTGGGGACAATGGAATAAGTTTAGGACAGGAATTAAAAGAAGAAATTTATTCTTTGTTATTCCAGGAAGTATGATGGTCAGGGAGGACCTGAAGAATTAGGAACAAAAGACCTCCTGTAGAGATTAATTAAAACCTTCACTGGATGATAGATTTTTGATTCCCTTTTCAAAGGAGAAAATTCACAAACTCAAATGAGTCTAGGTTTTAAATGGAAGCAGTTTCAAAGATCTAATGTCTAACTGATGTAGAAATATGCACAACACATTCCATAGGTGAAACTCGTCTTCTGCCTACATTAATCCCAAGGACTGAGAATTCTCCTTCTTTAATTGCAGTGTATTGGTTACCGAAGATCAATAAAAATAAATAAATAAATAAATAAATAAATAAAGATCAGATACCCAGCTACCTCTTAGAAAAGGGTCATCTACACTCCAGTGGTTTAAAGAAGTTACTTTCCTTCACATCCTTCCCTTAAAGCAGATGTGCGAAAGGACACAGGACACAAGACACAGGACACGGGGTTCTTGGGTTGAGGAATGAAAGACAAGGGAAAAGTAAGGGACACAAGAATAAATAGCGCAGTAATACTTAAAACTTTCTGTTTATGTCCAACTTTATCATTTTGTTTCATTCTAAAACTTACCTGGCTGCTGAGAGGAACCTTAGCCAGAAGAGCCTGAGTTTCATCTGGCGGAAGCTTTGCGCTACCCCATGAGGGATTTTATGTCCTGGCCGGCTCCAGCACTGCCCCCTTTACGGCACCAGGCAGAGTTTCAGACATCAACAAGCAAGAACTATTCCCTGGGGTTTCTAGCTAGCACTGAGAGGTGTCGCCAGGGCCGGAAAACCAGCCCCAGTTCCTCATGTCTGGAAAACGAAATAGCACGGAAGAGGCTATTAGGCAAGTGTGCCTGTACACACTCGACTTTGAGCTGTTGGGAAGTCCCAAACTACTTAATGCCCATTCACAGTCTCCCATGGTCCTCTTAGCCGTTCCACTGTTGCCATGTTCTGAACAAATGCTAGTTGCTTTTATTTTTTTCAAAACACAGCAAAATTAGCACAAAAGATTTCGAGGAAAAGCGACTCACAACTTCCCCTTTAAAAAGTGATTCCAAAGTTGAAACGACTCAATAAAGTTTTTTTTCCCTGATGTTTCACCTGCAATTTTCAGTCTTTAATATCAATCTAATAAATCTAGTCACAAGTCATGCCCTGTGCAAAAAGAAAGCAAGAAGCACTTCTGGAAGTCATCAGTCAACGACCCCATCCATCAATAGACACTAAGTATTTCATAATATCCAGCTATCACATTCAGGTAGTATTACTTTCCCTACCTGCCCTATGAATAATAATAACAAACCAATGTATCTGCAGAAATAGTAACAAACAATGATATTCTACATTCATTCTGAGCTTGGCCAGCGATATTATTTACCACTTTAATTTTACACTACTAGTAATTTTACACCACTATGTAAGATTAATAAACTTTCTTAAATGTAATTCTAATGTGAAGTAGACATGGTGAGCACTCTCATCTTCATTGTTTAGAAGAGAAGAGAGGGTCACATAGGAACTGACCGGGAGTGAGTAAATTCTTTCTTTTTAGTCTCACTAGTTACCGCAATCTGATTTCAGTGTTTTAAACTCCATTTCCTACTTGATCACTTGTTTTTCTCGTTTTACTCTCTTCCTTGTAAGAGAATTTACACATACATATTTCCAGCTCATTCACATGTATGTATACACACACATACCTATTTCAAGTATTTAACAAGATATATCACTTCCAAATCTATATCTCTAGTATTGATCTTTGTCTTCAATTTCAGACACTTATATAGTGTGTCAAGGATCTCAACAAGACAATAAGTCCATCACCTTAAAAAGCAGATTTTTGCTTCTCCCCTACAGATACCTTCCTGGATATTTCTTTAACTTTATAATTCAACTGATAGTAGAATTCATCTAGTTGTATAAAGTAGGAAAATATGTTATCCAATCAATAATACATCTTGATACATTTACCTCTTAAATATTTCTATTATTGCTCCTTCATTTCTAAAAGGATTACACTATTCCTCTATTTCTCCCACAGACTTTTCAACAATACTCTAATTTTCTATTCACCTTAAAATAAATTGCTTTGCTTATTCTTATATTTCCTTGTTTTTTATTCCCCCTAGCTATGAATGAGAAATGAAGTTCCTCTTATTTCTAGCCAATTTTTTTAGAAAATATCACTTTAATTATATTTAGTAATATTTGCTTCGAATGAGACAGCCTCATTTTACATCTAGTAAAACAATTTCATTGTTGCATAAATTAATTTTTTATGAAACCTTTATGAAAAGTCATAGCCATGACAAGTTGAAAATACATTTGCAAATCATTTGTAGGCCTATATAATATATCTTGTCTATCCTTAAGCTGTTCTTATACCAACATGATAATTTTTAGCATGAAAATATATTTTTCCCCAAACATATTATTTCTTATTGTCTCATCTTTAACCTTTTCTGAGGCATTTAAAAACTGAATTACTAAAACTTGCCAAACACAGGAAGCTTCAATGTGCAACCCAAGGTTAATATACACCCCATAATCAAGGTTGCCAATTATTATTTGTATAAAACAATGTCAGAAGAGAAAAACACAAGAAAACAAAATTCAAGGAAGCCAACAATGAAATGTTTGAGATAGGGAAGGAGAACCAGAAGCACGAGAAAAGATGGCTGAGTCTTGAAAAACAAACTTTAAAGTACAAGTGCCAAATATCCTTGTAGGAATTTACTTTTTTTTCCTCTGATACAGGGAATTGAACCCAGGGACTGACCACTAAGATACACCACCAGCCCTTTTTAAACATTCATTTATTTATGTGTGTATGTATGTATGGATGCATGTATTTAGAGATAGAGTTTTGTTAAGTTAATCAATTGATCAGGCCTCGCTGGAACTTGTGGTCCTCCTGCCTCAGTCTCCCAGAATGCTGGGAATACATTCCTGCACCATCACACTTGGCTAGAATTTACATTTTAAATTGCTTGTTACACCTATATACAATGAAATTCTCTCCACTGTGCAATTCCAGGTTTTGACAAATGCATAGAGTCATGTAACCTCCTCTCTAATTCACATAGGGAAGTGTTCCATCAACTCAAACATGCCCTCAAGTTATCCCTTTGTCCTCAAGCCTTTCACCAACCACCAGCCCCTGGCGACTGCTGAATTGTTTTCTCACCCTAAAGTTCAGGTTCATCTAGAATGTCATACAGATGGAACCTTACAGTCCGTAGTCTTTGGAACCTGGATTTTCCATTGAAAATGGCTTGAGATGTATACACACTGTTGCTGAATAGTATTGTGTTGTATGGATATGTAATCTTCTGTTTATCCCTTCAGCAGATAAAAGAAATTTAATTATGCATGAAGCTGCTGGAGCATCCATCTACAAGTTTTTCTATGTATATATTTTCATTCTCTTAATTAAATAATGAGGAAGCGTCTGCCAGTAGAATATTAAAGTATATATTTATCTTCATTAGACAATGCCAAATTGCTTTCCAAAGTGGTGTGTCACTTTACTTTCCTATCACTCATATAATTACTCTGCATCCGCACCAGCATCTTGGCTTTTCTTTTCGTCATGGCAAAAGACGTGCTGAGACACCTTGCCATGGTGGTTTCAACTATTGTTTCTTTAATACTAACAATGTTGACCTTAATTTTATGCATTCATTTGTCATACACACTATATGTCACTTCTTTGGTAAGGTGTCTGTTCAGATCATTGCCCAGTATATGCTATGGGTTACTTTATATTGTTGAGATTATAGTATTTATCTTAATACATATATAGGCTCTCTGTTGTTTATGTGATTTTTCAATTCTTTCTCCAACTCGGTATTTTGTCTTTTCATTTTCTTAACAGTGTCCTTCACTAAACTTCTTAAAAAGTATTTCGTACTGACAGAAATGATTGCATAAAAGCCACCATGATCTTCCCTCCCTGGCTAAGAGTCCAGACTCTCTTCCTTAGTCCCTAACATGGGCCCCAGTTTCCATTACTGTATGGTACCAAGTTGTTTTCAGTATTTTGTTCAATATCGTCACTGTGTTTTTACCTTCTTGACTGAATATCTTCAGGTAATAGAAGAGACTTTGTGAATGTGGTATATGCTTATTGAACAAATTCTTAACTTCATGGAGTACCAAATCACTATCTAGTTTTCCAAGTATTAGACCAGAATTTGCTTGACCCACAGAGCTCCATTAACACATGTGTAAAGCATGTCTCTGTAGCCATTCTTAAATTAGAAAAACAGTCTTTGCCATTAATGAGGCAAGGCTTATAGCAGAAATGCTCAGAGAAATAAGATACAATATTTTTGCTACATAAATGTCTTCAAATGGGGGCTGCATACATTCATGAGATGAGAATACTGTGAAGTCTTATGTAAAATCACGATCTTGTCAGAAAAAAATGAGAATTGGACAATGGCTTGGTAGAAGTGAAGAATTAGAATATTATTTAAGGTAGACTTTATAGTTGAGCATGATTTTGTGTACATAGGCATAGTTATAAGTATAAGACTAAGTCATCTGAAGTAATGTCCGGTCATTGTTTTTACTGGAGTATAATCCATGTAGAGAAAAGCAAGAGATAATTTCAAGATAGTGATAATGAATATTTGCCTATCTTGGTTACCTAAGCAAAATGTTATAAAAATAGGTAAAGAAATGGGAATAGGAGGTGATAGGTTACAATAGCACTAATAGGAAGAAATTATGTGTACAAGGCCTTTATATTATTTCTCTCTAAGATGCTTTTTGCATCTATCTGTCCCTTTACCTCATCACTCCAACAAAACCAGACTAGACACTCACACTGTCCATTTTCACAACTGCATTGTACTTCTGTTTCAACGTTGCTAGTCTCTGCCCTGATGATCCAGTTTATTCACAATTGTCATATTCATTTTCCTGAGACATTTTTGTGATCATTTGTCCACAGATCAGTAAATAGTAATTGATCAAGAATGCTACTGAAGGCAGTATACTAAGTACATTGGTAGATAAAGAAATTTTAAAATAGTAATAACAAAAACCAAGATGTATCATGTACAGATACAAAATAACCATGTTGATTATGATCATTATGTATACAATGTACCAATACATGTTCTTGGTAAAAATAAAAAAAAATAGTAATAACAAACAGGCCAAGAGAGAAGTGATGTCCTTAAGCAGGTAGACAAGGAAGTCCCAGGTCCTCCTTCTCCCACACAGATTCTAGGTAACATGGAAACCAGTGAGAACTTCTGAAGCTACAGCATCCAGTCCAGTGTAAAACCAAGAAGGGAATCCTGCAAAATTTAGGAAAATTCATGGCATTTTACCCTCCTGTATGTGTCCATCTAATTACTTGAGCTAATGCATGCAGCCAGAAGGAAATCTGGGTTCTTCCCTTGTGAGTGAAACAAAGGAAGCCTAAATTCAGTGTTCTGGCCTACTCGAGGGCTACGGAAGGGACTGCTTTCATACTCACTCAGTGACCACTGCCAGGTAGAGTTTGGAAGAAACTGAAAACAGAAAAGTCCCAATTTATAGTTGCAGTTCCAAAGGAAGACACCAAGGGGCAGAAGAAATCAGAAACATTTTGAGAGCTCCTACAATTTCTTTTTTTTTTTTTAATTAAAATTTATCCAAAATTACACAAACTTACAGACCATAGGACATTGTACCTTCTGCATATAACGACAGGCAATGTAAACAACCACGTATATGTGGTATTAGTGAGGCAAAATACAAACAAAGAAAATGTTAAATAGTGGATACAAAAAGACAAGGGGACAGATTTCTCCCAATAGAATTTCTAACACGGCTGATTGGTGAAGGTCTGTCCTGCAGGAATCCAAAATACAAACCCTGGAAGAGGAGGTTGTTTTTTGTCAAATGCTCAGATCTAAGCTAAATATGACAAGGCATATAAACAAAGAGAAAAGCAGATCAAAAGAACAAAATGAAACTCCAGAAACTGACCCTAAGGAAATGCAGATCTATGAATGGTTCACAAAAAAATTGCAACAATGCTATAAAGATACTCAGGGAGCTAAAGAGCAAAGACATTTAAACAAAATCAGGAACCTGAGCCATGAACAAAAGGAGAATTCTGTCAAGAAATTAGGAACTATTTTAAAAAGAACAAATCATAACTGAACTAAAAATTCAGGAGAGATGTTGAACAGCTGAAATGATTAGGGTGAGAAAGTAATTAGCAAATTTGAAGGCAGATTATTGGAAAGTATTGAGTCAAAATAGTGAAAAAGGAAAGAATGAAGAAATTAAAGAGTCTGAGAGATTTATGGAACGCTACCAGGTGGAGAAAGAAGGTGGGCCTTGTGAAATCACAGAAGGATAAAAGAGAAAAGGCAGAAGAGAGTTTCTCTGAAATTAATAACCAAAAACATCGTTTTGAGTGAGAGGAAACTGAACATATACATTCAAGAGTTCAAACCACCCAATTTAAAACTAAAGAGAAACATGCTGTAATACACTATAATGAAACCATCTAACACCAAAGAGAAAGAGAATTCTGAAAATAGCAAGAGAAAAGCAATTAATCACACTTGAGAGAGTTTCCACATTATCAGAGAATTTTTCACCAGGAAATGGTGAAAAATATATTCAAGATTCTGAGACAAAAATAGCAAGAACAAAATTCTGCCAATGAAAAATACTGTGTCCAGAAAATATGTCCTCCAAAAATGAGAAATTAAGACTTTCTCAGAATAAAAAAAATTGAGGAATATTATTACCACTAGACTTGCTCTGCAAGAAATGCTAAAGGGAGTGCTTCAAACTGAAATAGAGGGATACTAAACAGCAATGTGAATATATCTATATTTATCCAATAAAGGTAAATGTAAACAAATATAGTAAACTGGATTCTTGACATTTTGGTGCATATAAATTAAATGACAAAATACGAAAACTATTATATATGCTAATACATATATATGTTAGGACATAATCTTGGACAACAATCACATAAAGTAGCTGTTGGAGTTGTAAAAGAATAAGAATTTTGTATGTTATTGAAGCTAAGAGAAAAGCAACTAATCACATTCAAGAGACCAATGTAAACATTTACTAGTTTAAAATATAAAATATTACAATGAATATATTTATATAATTATAATAACTACAAAGAAATATCTGTAGAATATACATACAAAGAATCAAGAAACAAATCAAAGCTTGTCCCAACAAAAGTATCAATGAAATAAAAAGGAAGAGATAAAGAAAGGAAAGGAAGGACACAAAAGCTTCAATGTGTATAGTAAATAATTAACAAAATAAAACTAATACTTTATTCTCTATTGGTAATAACTTTAAATGCAAATGGGTTAAACTCCCCAGTCAACAGACACACACAGAATGGATCAAGAAGAAGGATCTAACTACATACTGTCTACAAAAACTCACCTCAGATCTAAGGACATACATAGGTGGGAAGTAAAAAAGATGTAAAAAGGCTGTAGATGCCAATAATAACCAAAATAGTGCCAAAGAGTGGATATTCTATCTACAGACAAAAAGGAACACACACACACACACACATACACATATGTATATGCAACATCTGTCATAGGAGAAAAAAATGGCATTATTGTTTTCCAAAAACATAACAATGTATTACCAAACCTCAGAACTCCTAATATGTCAAGAAAATATTTACTGAATTGAAGGAAGAAAGTAGACAAATGTACAATAATAACACAAGAACCAATGCCTCCTTTCAATAATAGATACCACAACAAAACAGAAGAAAAGTAAAACTGATTTGGCCTAACAGACACTTACAAAATATTTTACCCAACAACAGAACACTATAGATTCATCTCAGCTGCCCACGAACATTCTCTAGGAGAGACCACATTTCAGGCCATAAAACAAATCTTAAGAAAGTCAGAAAACTGAAACATTACTAAGTATTAGTCCCAACCACAGTGGAACAAAGTTAGAAATAAATAGCGGAAAGAAAACTGGAAAAACTACAAATAATTTGAAATTAAGCAAAACATTCAAAACAACAAAATATCAAAGAAGTCACTAGATGTATTGGTTAGCTTTCCTGTCATTTGGACAGAATACCGGACATCTGCAACTTAAGAGTCTAGGTTTATGTGGCTCAGGGCTTCAAGGGTTTTATTCCATGGTTGGCTGGCTCCAAGGCAGACATATCATGGCAGAGTGGCATGATAAAGCAAGGCTGCCCACTTGGTGACTCCCTGGAAGCAGAGCTAGGGGACAGAAGGACCAGGGAGAAAGGGGGAAGGGGACAGATGCAATCTTCAAGTCCATTGCCACACAGATAGGCCCAGAAGTGTGCTTTACTAACCTGCTAGGTGATGCTTAATGCAGCCAAATTAACAATCAAGTGAAAATACCGTGAAACAAATAACAGTGAAAACAAAGTTAACCAAAATATATGAGATACTGTGAAAATAGTACTAAAAGGAAAGTTTGTAGTGGTAGATGTGTACGTTTAACAAAAGCTCTCAGATAAACAAACTAACTTCATACTTCGAAAATTGTAACAATAATAAATCAAAATCAGCAGAAATAGGAAAGAATAAAGTTTAGATAGGAAATTAAATACACCATAGACCAGCCTTCTGGGAAGATGGCAGAGTGGAGAGAAGCAGAGTAAGAGCCTCTCTGAGATTTGCTGTCCAGACACTGGAATATAGCAATTTTGGGAGAAGGAAGGAAGTGTGTTCTCAGGACCCTGCAGGGATCTGAAGCAAGAGTTGAAGCCCACAGGGAAAGCAAAAGGAGAGACCAGCCCAGAAGAAGGTGACAGACAAATGGCACTTTCTCCCAGAGCTCCGGCTCACGACTCTGGCTCGCATCCCCGTCTCACAGCCACAGCTTGCAGCCCCTGGGTGACAGCCCCGGGTCATGGCTGGGCCCACAGCAGCAGCTTCCACCCCGGATCACAGTCACAGCCCCCACTCACAGCCTCTGCACTTGGCCTGGCCCACAGCCCGGCTCACAGCCCCAACTCATGGCCCCAGCTCTCAGTGCAAGTGATGCAGTGTGAGCCTGCGGACGCGCAGTGACTACCAGAGACCCAAGAGACCTCCATGGCAGGACACACAAACAGAGCAGAGCAGTGGACACTGAAGACTGCAGCGGCTGGTGAGTTACCTGAGTCATCTGATCTCAGATGGCCTCCAGGAGAGGGTGGCAATTGGCTGATCGTCCTTTTGGAAAGGGGCTGAGCTCAGAACCCAGAAAAGTTGCTAGTGGCTTTTGGTGCTGGGGCAAGGTGGGGCAAGGTGGGGCAAGGTGGGGCAAGGTGGAGCAGAGCTCAAACTCAAATTGGAAGGAGGGAAAGGAGCCAAGTTTTAACTGGCAGGGAACTGAGTCCAAGCTGATGGAAGACACACAGTATGTCTCCAGCTGAACAAACTGGATTTCAACCCCACAGTCAGTGACCAGGCTGAACTTCAGTGGAACGGGTGAAGCCTTGCTATTGAACCCAGCTGGGAACACTCACTACTCTGCCAAAATCTACTGTTGGGATTAATGAACAACGACCTCGGTCTGTCTTCTCTGTCTACCAGTGACAGCAGAGACACACCTGGAAGTGGACATTTTCTTTCTTTTTTTTTTCTTTTTAAATTTTTTTCCCTCTCTGTTCTTCTTTTTCTTGTTCTTTTTTTTCTTCTTTTCATAGGAAAATGACTTTCCAGTGTTTGGCTGTTATTTTTTTTGTTTCTGTCCTTGTTTTTACTTCTTCCTTCTCTCCTTCCCTCCTGTTTTGTTTACTAGTTCCCCAAAGTTTGGATAATTTCCCCCTGGCTTCCAACCTTGCTTCTTGTCTCTTTCTCTTCTTCTATTGCTCTATCCTTTCCTCCTAATCTCTTTTGAATTTTCTCCCCTGAGAGTAAAATCACCATACTGAGGACATATTTACTGTATACAAGTTTCTGATTTATTTGGGATACTGTTATATAACCATAAATCTAGTTCATATGGTTTAAGGTGGCAGATCAGTAGTTACTACAGTTTGTTATTTTCTAGACTCTGTCTGATGCTATTGTTGTTGCAGATTGTACTACCTTAGCCAAGGTGACACAATTGTTCTACTCAGTTCTTCCTTGCATGCCAAGACTGAGATTGTCAGAGGGTCACAAATAACACCATTGGCCACGGATAAAGAAATAGAAGCTGGCCAAATAGACAGCAACTTCTTAGGCCCAATAAGTTGAAGGGGTAAGATCTTGCAAAAGACTCATAACACAAAAATCAGCTACACTTGTAAGACATCTCAGAGGAAGTAGTCATTTCCAAAACATTCTCAAAACTAACAAAAAAAAAAAACTACCTGCCACAGACAATTCATAAGCATCAACCCAGGAACTAAACTAAAGAATTAAAAATAGAAAATGAAAAGACACACAAATAAGATGCAACCCCATACTTCCAGCTTACCAATAGCAAACCCAGAGGGTAATGAAGTGGAACAATCTGAAAGCTTCCCACCCAGACTCTTGGAAGTAGTAACAGCCAAAGTAACAAAGCAGATGAGTGAGGCTCTAGAAAACATCAAAACAGAAATCATTTCCAGAATGAAATACATGATTAGTGGTCTAGAGCAGATACAGATAAAAAAATAGAAGAGTTTAGAAAAATGATGGAAACCATAAAAGCCCAACACAGGGAAGAAATGGAATCCATGAAACAGATTGAAACAGATGTCCAAGAGATTCAAAATTCCATTGAAAGTATTGGCAGTAGAATGAAACAATGTGAAGAGAGAATCTCAGATATAGAAGACAAGACTGTGATTAATGACTAAGAAAAGAAAGAGTTCTTCAAAATGGTAAGGGACCATGAAAAATCAGTGCAACAGCTTCTAGATGACACAAAGAAAAATAACATTAGTTTGGCTGGAGTCAATGAAAAAGCAGGAGATAGCACAAATCACATAAGAAACCTGTTCACAGAAATAATGGCAGAAAACGTCCCAAATATGGAAAAAGAACTGGACATACAGATAAGTGAGGCATACAGAACTCCAATTAGCCACGATCAACAAAAATCTACCCCAAGGCATATAATAGTCAAGATTCCATAAATTCAAAACAAGAACAAAATATTGAAAGCTGTTAGAGCAAAGAAACAAATAACCTATCAAGGAAAGCCCATCAGAATCACAGCAGACGTCTCAACACAAGCCCTCAAGTCAAGGAGAGCTTGGAGTGAAGTATTTCAACCCTTAAAAGACAACAGCTTTCAGCCCAGATTGATGTACCCTGCAAAACTGTCTTTCAAAATTGATGAAGTAAGATACTTCCATGGCAAAGAATGCCTGAAGAGATTCATGACCACCAAACCAACATTCCAAAATATTCTGAAGGACATTCTGGAAAGAGAAAATGAGGATTGCAACTCCAAGAATCAGAACAGAATGAATCCTTCATGCAAGGCAAGTAATTAAACAGAAAGGAAAACTAGGGAGTCAGCAACAGGTAAATAATATGACAAGAAAAAGTCAACATATGTCAGTTATAACCATCAGTGTAAATCATCTCAGCTCACCAATCAAAAGAAGCAGATTGGCAGAATGGGTCAAGAAGCAAGGCCTAGCAATATGCTGCATACAAGAAACACATTTAATTCAAAAAGAAATTCATAGACTGAAAGTCAAAGGATGGAAAACACTACTTCATGTGACAGGAACCCGGAAAAAAGCAGGAGTAGCCATATTTGCAGACAGAGTGGATTTCAAGCCAGACTTATTAATAAAGACAAAGAAGGTCATTACATCCTTGTAAAGGGAACAATTCAAGAGGAAGAGATGACAATCATAAATATATATGCACCAAATACCAGAGCACCTAACTACATACAACGAATATTGACGGACATGAAAAAACCAATTAAGCACCAATACAATTGTAATGGGGGACTTCAATACCCCACTGTCACAAATAGACAGACCAACTAGGCAAAAAGTCAACAGAGAAATATCAGAACTAAACCAAATTCTTGATCAAATGGACCTAGTAGATGTATACAGAATATTCCACCCCACAATATCAGAATACACATTCTGCTCAGCTGCACATGGGACTTTCTCCAAAATAGACCACATACTAGCTCATAGAACATGCTTAAGTAAATGCAAAGGAATCAAAATTATCCCATGCATACTATCAGACCACAGTACATTGAAACCAGAAATAAACAGCAAAAGGAAACATAAAAACTCCATAAACACATGGAAATTAAATAGAATGCTCCTGAAGAATCAGTGGGTCACAGATGAAATTAAAGAAGACATTAGACAATTTCTACAATTGAACGATAATGCCAGTACAACCTGCCGAAATTTGTGGGACACAATGAAAGCAGTTCTTCGAAGGAAATTTGTAGCATTGAATGCCCATATCAGAAAAACAGAGCAAGCTCAAATAAACAACTTAATGTTGAACCTCAAGCTTCTAGAAAAAGAAGAGCAACTCCAAAACCTGCACAAGGGGGAATATTATAAAGATCAGAGCTGAAATTAACACAATTGAAACTAAGAAAACAATACAAAGAACCAATGAATCAAAGAGTTGGTTCTTTGAAAAATTAAATAAAATTGACAAACCCTTAGCCAACCTTATAAAAAAAAAGGAAAGAAGTACAAGGACCCGAGTTCAATCCCCAGCACCAAAAAAAAAGGAAAGAAAACACTCAAATTCATACAATTAGGAATGAAAGGGTGAAATCACAACAGATCCTGCAGAAATCCAAAAGATCGTCAATACCTACTTTGAGAAAGTGTATTCTAATAAGATCGAAAATACAGAAGAAATAGACAAATTCCTAGATACATATGAATTACCAAAACTGGATCAAGAAGATATAAAAACTCTAAATAACCCAATATCAGCCACTGAAATTGAAGAAGTAATTAAAAACCTACCAACAAAGAAAAGCCCAGGTCCTGACGGATTCATTGCTGAATTCTACAAGAAATTTAGAGATGATTTAATGCCACTTATTCGCAAACTCTTTAATGAAATTGAAACAGAAGCAATACTCCCAAATTCATTCCTAGAAGGAAGCATTACCCTGATACCAAAGCCAGAGAAGGATCCAACAAAAAAAGAGAACTGCAGGCCAATCTCATTAATGAACATAGATGCAAAAATCCTCAATAAGATATTGGCAAACAGAATGCAACAAGTTATCAAGAAGATTATACACTATGACCAAGTAGGATTCATTCCAGGGATGCAGGGATGGTTCAACATACCCAAATCAATAAATGTGATACACCATATTAACAGACCAAGGACAAAAACCATATGATCATCTCAATAGAGGCAGTTCAATCCCCAACACCAAAAAAAAAAAAAAAAAAAAAAGAAGAAAGAAAGAAAAAAAGAAAAGAAAAGAAATGGGGCCTTTCCCCCAGCATGAAGGTCAGAGGAATGAGAGCTTTAGCTTCCAGAGTGAGAAAGCGATAGGGAAAGATACACTGAATGGAACAGGGAGCCTGAGACGGGACCTGGATATGGGGGTGTGCAGGATCTAAGGAGCTAAGACCAATTTAATCGATGTCCTCTGCTCCATTCACCATGAAGTTAAAAATACAGGTGATAAATTTGAGGACAGCCTCTAGGTCCAACAGATGACACCAGCTCACATATCTGGAAGGCAGTGGGAAGAGGGATGAAGTAACCTGAGTCCAGAAAATGTCTGGCTGTACCCTGGAGGTCAAAAGATTAATGCACATCTCCAAACGGGCTTATAGGAGGATGGGAATGAGGCAGGATAAGCAATATGGATCCGGTTACCCAGGCCTGATGCAGGGATTAGAAGAACAAAAGCATCCCTGAAAGGTTTGAGGGAGGGGAGGAACAGTGGATGGTGCAGCACACAATGAGTAACCGAGCTGTTTACAAGGATTTGGGCTGATTAAATCCAGGGTGTGACTCAAAAACCACAAACTGTGATGGAACTGTTGGGGGTGGGTGAAGAGTCTGATGATATATGATCAATCAAAAAATAAGAATAAGAAATGGCAGAGAAAATAAGAAGGTGCAAAGAAAAAACAGAAGAGAAAGTATAAGGAGTCAAAATGACTGATCCAGAAGAATGAGGGGAACTAGTCAAGCTGTATTTCAGAGAGACCCAACTTGTTCTGTAAATAATGTGCATGTGGCCTGAGTGGAGATCCAAACACAACCCTTAACCTTAGGGTGTAAAGCAAAGTGAATAAGTGATCCCCGTAGAGATAGAACCTGTGACCTTGGTGTTATTAGCACCATGTGGTACCACACTAAGCTAATGGCAATTAGTGCAAAGCAGAGGCAACAAAACTGGAAGATGTCCCTGAGGGCTAAGCCCAGGGCACTCTCTGGGGCTCATTATCTATTATCTGAAAAAAAAGCGCTGAAAGGGGCTGTGCTAATGGTCAAAGGGCAGGCAAGTCAGTAAAAGACAGTCACATCCTAGTGAACCTATGAATACCAGGCCAGTGTGGGGTGGAAGGGGACCAGCTTTGTGGGCTATGAGAGCAGGACTGGATGTGAAAAATGGATGGATTCAGCCCCTGTTGCTGCAGATGGAGGGTCGTCATTGTTCTTCTTCTGGGCAGAACAGAAGGCTCTTAACTAACCACAGCATTACCCCATGGGGCTTTGGGAAAGAGAGACTGGACATCTGTGCTCACCTAAACTCTACCCCCAAGCCCCACCCATGCCCCCAGACATGGTACATCCAAAGTAACATAAAGAATACACCCGAGGCAGTCCACTACAGCACCAAGACGTGTGAGGGTCGCTGGGAGAAACGAGGTGTGGTGAGTGAACAGCTAAAGGGAGGAGCAGGCGTGCAAAGAACAGTAAGACTGAGGTTGCTAGTGGCAGATGTAATGGGGAGAGGGTTAGGAGTGGGGAGCTGAAAAAGTAAGAGAGGAAAGATGGATGTGAAAGTTCCCATTTCTGAGCCTGGAAGGGAAAGAAAGAAGGCAAAGCTCCTTCTCAGAAAGTTACTTCAATTTCTGAAGAGTTAAAAAGTAGACTGGGGCTTAGAATTTAAGGGGGAATAATAAGAATAGTACAAGGTAATTATGGAAGATACAGAGCTATGAGGCTGAGAATCTGGACAATGAGGGAAATTTTTGTTTAAGCAGGTATTTCAGAACAACTCGTGGAATTCAACAAACTTATGTCAGACATGACAAATAGGTGCTGCTTTTATAGAACTTAAAAATATACCAGAAAGTCTTTGTGTTCAAATAGCTTTTTCTTTGTTGTTGTTTGTGATCTCTATATCCACAAGTATTTTATCGGATCTGTATTTAATAATATATCTTACTTTATCTCTTAATTCATTAAGGTAATTTATTGAGGGGCTATACCATCTGTGTGCCAGGAGATTGGTTAGTGCTCTACATTGAAGATGTATCTATCAGTACACTGAGTTAGTATAGAAACAAATGGCGATCTCTCAGAATATGGAAAAGCAGTCATTTTTTGGAGCTGAGTGAGCTCTCTTCACCATGCTTTCTGCTCCCTTCTAGCCCCCGTAACCCAACTCCTGGGGATTCGATGCTATAAATTCTATGACAGTGCCCACATCTTGAAGCCATTCTCACACTGTAGCATAGAACTGCAAAGGCCCTGTCAGACCCACCTCAATGCTGGTCTGCTGAATACCAGGCAGAACTGATGAAGAGTCAGGTAGCCAAGGATATCTCTGGAGACAAATTATAGTAAGAAAAATTTTTATGTCCGGCCATCTCCAGGTGGCTGCTCAGTTCTATTACAATAGCATCAGATCTCTCTTATAACTAGTCTATTCTCCGCCCATTTAATAGTCTCAGTCTACCATACATTTAACATAAAATAAGAATGACCTAATAGTTTGTGTGACATGAAATATGACCAAAAATTATGAGACCTTGTGAGTATGTTCCTGTATGATGTCTGTATGCACTGTGCATTTTGAAGGGGTACATACAAACCTCATATGTGTGTGAAAAGTTAGGTGTTATCAGTTGTTTCTATAAGTGTGTTTGTGGAAAAATGACTGATGTTTGTATCTGTGATTGAGATGGCAAGAG
The DNA here is from genome assembly GCA_004026905.1 of Hystrix cristata. NCBI lineage: Eukaryota > Metazoa > Chordata > Mammalia > Rodentia > Hystricidae > Hystrix > Hystrix cristata. Next base: position 40,606 of record PVJO010010847.1, on the reverse strand, counting down.
ATAGGTTAAGAGCATTACCATTCAAGATTTGTAGACATGACTGTGTGTGATAACAACATATATGCATGTACAGGTGTCTTTGTCTCCACATGCCTTTTCATGTGAGTACAAGCATATGTAGAGTACATTTTTTTCTGGTGCTGGGGATTGAACTCAGGGTCTCCCGCTTGCTAGGCAAGCTCTTTACAACTGAGCTAAATCCCTAATCCCTAGAGTATATTTTAGAACTTCTGTCTTAGGGAATAAGCACTTATTTGTGATTTTTGTGTCCTTGAATAAGATTTGAATAGAAAGGTACATTTTTGTTTGAATATAGTATAGTTTGGCCTCTGAAATATTTCTGTCTGAAAATATAAACCTTTTTACATGTATTTATGAGTGTGTATGTTTCAGTGTATGAATTTAGGTAAGTGTGTGCAATGTGTGATTTATTTGAGAGTGCATATATCTGTTATGTGTATTCACATTAATTACTAAATGTATCCATTGGGTATGAATAGGCTTCTTACATGATGATTAGTTGTATGTGGGAGAACTTCTGAAGTTCTAGGAAGAGATGGACCTGTCTAATATGAAAGTTCTCATGTGATGGCTTAAATAGCTCTACAAAAGCCTTATTGGCTGTTTTCAACAGGCACCCACCCTGAACCTCTTTTTTGCTTTACTTTATATCAAACGCATGCATTTAATGATCAGGAATGATCTGTAAAATATGTAGCACGCATCAAGACCTTGGCTCTGACTGTAAGCCCAGGCACTCAGAAGGTCCAATTCTAGAGTCTACTGTAGACAGACAGCCAGAGACTCTAAGGGTCATGAGGAGAGAGAGGGAACTAGAAGTGTGCTGGGAATAAAGGGCTAAACTAGAGGAAAGACTAACATTTTGAAGAAACATAAAGGAAGTGTGCATGAGAAGCAGGTGGGCATATTTTCAGGAAGGAATAAGAAGGCTGAATGGACATTTCAGGAAAAAAAAATGATCTGACCCATCCAGGAAAAATTTAGAGAAAAAGAATTACAGAAGTGCTAAATAGAAGCATAAAATATTTTAAAGCATTTGAGGTTTTATATACACTAGGAGCTGTAGTCACAATAATAAATAAACCTCCTGTAAAAAGGACAACCAACTGAAGAAGAAGACAAAGAAATAAATATTTTAATAGTGAAGACCAACAAAGACAACATCACATCCTATGTCCGAGAGTGATAGGGTTAAATAAAACTTCCCAGATGTGGGTTTGAACAAAGGTAATCAAAGGAGGATTTAAAGAATAGAGGAGCAATGTCTCAGTTGGAATTTGATGATCCATATAAGGTACAATGCTGCAGACAGAGAGAAGGAAGTTATAGTAATGAAATATAGTGTTTGAATGTGTAAAAATCAGGGACATATCTGAGAAGTCACAGTAGTTCTGGAAGGTTCAGATCTAAGGAGGTTTTTATGACAAAGATGGGCCTTCAAATCTATGTGGCAAACATCTGAGGTATCAGCTACTCAGGAGATTGAGGTGGAAGCATTGTTTGAACTCACAAGTTTATGAGCAATCTAGACAAGAGAGAGAGAGACAGAGAGACAGAGAGACAGACAGAGAGAGACAGAGAGAGAGAGAGACAAAGAGAGACAGAGAGAGACAGAGAGAATGCATACAGGGAGACCCAGAGACCTGGAGAACCAAAAGCTCTGCCCTGGATAACCTGTAAAGCTAGGGCAGGTCTTGAAACAGGCACAAGGGGCAGAGTTCAGGGCTTAGCAGCCAGGCAGCAGCAGGGGAAGGATGAGTGACAATTCCAGCACAAGGAGCTGAGACAGATTTGGTTCCTTGGCTGGCATCATGTACTGCGTAGGGGTCCCCACAAGATCCAAAGGATGGAAGGTCAGGCCTGATCCAGGCAGGATTCCTAGCTGGTCTAATCTGAGAATACTGGAGCCTGGAGCGAGCGGGGCATGCTGGGAGACCTGCTCAGGCCTGGGGGTTGACTGAGCATAGCATCTGAGTAAGCCCAACAGGAGGGAGGCAGAGTTCCTGGGCAAGGCAGGCATGCTCGGTTCAGAGTGTGATTGGGGGTCCGGGGGGCAAGGTACAGTGCTCAGGGATCCTGCACTCAGAAGCCGCGCACAGGAAGGGGCACCTGGGCAGGTCCAGAGTCGCTTGTGTGGCACCTTCCTGAGGCACTGTCGAGAGACCTTCTCCCCTGGCCCTCAGAGCTCTGTCAAGCTTCCCTGGACCCCGAGTCTGGCTGGCAGGACCTTGCAGGAACCCGGACCTGGTTGTGGTTCAGAGTGTGGAGTGACACAGTTCTCACCCTACTGCAGGGTGGCTCAGGGGCTGCCCATTCTGCACTCAGTGGACACAGCTGGACAAGGCAAGGGAGTGGGTACAGCGGAGACTGAATGCACTGGCGTCCTAGGACCCTCTGCAGAGGGGAGCAGCATCCCTAGGAGCCCAGCACAGCCCGCCCTTCCTGATCTCTCAGTGTGCTTCGCACTCAGCTTCCTTAAATCTTTAGGTTTCTGATCAGAGGCCGTGTAATCTCTCTCTCTCTCTCTCTCTCTCTCTCTCTCTCTCTCTCTCTCTCTCTGTCCCTCTCACTGCCTCTCTCTCTTTTTCTATCTCTATCCTCTCTCTCTCTTTTTCTATCTCTATCTATATTTACATATGTATTTATATTATGGTAAAAATAAAACCCCTGAACAAATTTTTAGGTATACAGTTCAGTGTTGTTAACTATAAGCAGAAGTTCCTTTGAAACATCAGGGGTATTAAATTCAGTTTTGACTTACAATATTTACAAGTTACAATGGGATTATTGGAATGAATCTCATAAACAGTGTATATGTGTGCGTGTGTGTGTGCATGAGTGTGTGTAATTACTCAACAATTATATTTGTTCACATAATACATTTTGAGTAAATTTTAAGAAATTTTTAAAACAAATTTATAGAGCCCTTTATATTTACCCACAGATTTGCTAAATTCATCGCTCTTCATTTCTTCCATTAGTTCCTCCTGCCTTCTAGTTTCACTCCCTTTCAGACAGGACACCCTTTTATACACCAGCTTCTGCTGGCCAGTGTCCTGCTGCTGTGAGGATCACAACCTCCGGGGAGTAAGCCTGCACTGGACTGCGGGACAACTTTAGTGCATACCCCAGTCCTTTTTAGTGAAATTACAAAAATATTTGGATATTATATGAGTAGTGAAGGCTAGATCTGAGGCTTTTGTTTTGCAAACTCAGTCAGTGTTGATGCCACCAACTGATCTGCATAAGCAAGATATCTTCCTTTTTGTGGTGCCGGGGATCGAACTCAGGCCCTTGTGCTTGCAAGGCAAGCACTCTAATCACCGAGCTAAATCCCCAGCCCCAAGTTTGTATAATTTTGGATAAATTTTAATAAAATCTATTTTAAAAAAATAAAGAGACAGTAAGTAAAGTGGACCAAATGTGACTCCGTGGAGGCAACAGAGAAGACAGATTGCATGGAGTTGAGAGGAGAAAAAATAAAAGGGGCATTTGGGTGCATAGCCCTCTCCTCTAACATTTGTCAGGTAAGGGAGAGAGTTAGATTAGGGAAAAGCTGCAGAGAGAGGACTGGGGCTATGGGGAAACCATTCCGGGAGAGAAGGAGAGCCACGAGAACAATTACAGATAAAGTTCCAAGTCAAGAGATGGACGTGGCGCAGATCATTAGAAGGGGTGTGTTCACAGGGAAGGAATGTGGCTGCGCACGGATGCACGGAACAGGAAAGGGGACTATCAGGGTATTGTAGAAATTGTCATACAAATGTGTCATGAGATTAAGGAAATATTTTCAATCACTTTTCAAGTTCCAGAGTGGAAACTGTTACGCTGAACCATGTCAACACTCCTCATCCAGGCAGCTCCCAACACCAGTGCGGCAATGGCTCCCACCTTCCTGCTGGTGGGCATGCCAGGCCTATCAGCCACCCCATCCTGGTGGACGATGCTCCTCGTGGCCGTCTATGTCTTCTCTGCCCTGGGCAATGGCACTATCCTGTGGATAGTTGCCCTGGAGCCCATGCTGCACCGCCCAGTGCATTTTTTCCTCTTCCTGCTCAGCATGTCTGATGTTGGTTTGACCACAGCCCTAATGCCCACCTTGCTGGGCCTTGCCCTTGCTGATGTTCATGCTATTCCTGCCTCAGCTTGCCTCCTCCAGATGTTCTTTGTCCATGTCTTTTCTGTCATGGAGTCCTCTGTCTTGCTGGCCATGGCCTTCGATCGGACACTGGCCATTTTTCGTCCACTCCACTACCCAGCAATCCTCACCAATGGCGTCGTTAGCAAGATCGGGTTGGCCATTGCTTTCCGGTGCCTGGGTGTCCACCTGCCGCTGCCATTTCTCCTGGCCCACATGCCATACTGCCATCCACAGGTCCTGACTCATTCTTATTGCCTGCATCCAGATCTTGCCCGTCTGGCTTGTCCAGGAGCTTGGGCCGCATTCTACAGCCTCGTGGTGGTCCTGTCGGCCATGGCGCTGGACCCCCTGTTTATTTTCTTCTCCTACGCCCTGATTGGCAGGGTGCTGCACAGCGTAGCATCCAGAGAGGCTCGCTGGAAGGCTGCCCAGACCTGCGCTGCTCACCTGTCTGCTGTGCTCCTCTTCTACGTCCCCATGATTCTCTTGGCCCTCATAAACCAGCTCAAGCTGCCACTCCCTCAGCCTGCACACACGCTTCTCTCCTATGTCCACTTCCTGCTCCCTCCACTGCTGAACCCTGTCCTCTATAGTGTCAAGATGAAGGAGATCAGAGAGAAAATACTCAGGAGGCTGCAGCCCAGGAGAGTGGGCTGTGTGCAGTGAGTAGGACACTTCTCCGCATGTGGTGGAGAGAGCTCCTGATACAAAGGCTTCTAGGACAGAGACCTCAGTTTGTAACTCATGAAATAATCATTCAGGTAAATAAGTGCCTATACTTGAACATACACACTTGTTCCTAGAAATGTGCACATGTACATTAAGGAAAAGTGTCCCTCCCCCCGAAGACACACTACTGCTCTGCATGTCAATGGCAGAGAAAGCACCCAACTCTGGGTCTTGTCACAGCCATCCAAGCGTGTGGCTGTTGTTTAGTTGCTGTTACTTCCCTCGAGATAGCTGCAAGTTAGTAACTGAGGAAAGTGGAGGAGTTAAACACATAAAAGGCAGAAGAAGGAAAAGACTGTAGCCCTCTGCCCAGCCAGATGGAAGACTTTTCTGTGAGTTGCACCTTCATAAGAAGTAGTATTCTGATTGATCCTTAGGGGTGAAATCAAAGAGGAAAATGCATTAAGCTTCTCATTTATGGTCTTCCAACCAAGATATAGGTTGCTTAACTCATCATCCAGAAAAAGGGAGAAGAAAAGGAGTATTTTTTAATTCTTTAGGGTTTTATATTTTAGTTTAGTTAATTAGTACATATGTGTGGCACACAATGTTCACATTCCTTGTGGGAAGCTGGTACATGTACATAACATCTTAACTCCTTTTTGCATCCCCTTTCCCTTCTCTCCCTCCCCACTCCTCCCATGTCTTGAGCATCTTTTTTTTTTTTTTTTGTACATGTTTGCAGTACATAATTTCTTGTGTGGAGTTGGTACAAATACACAACACATTTCAATTCTTTTCTTTTTAAAATGTTAGCTGAATTTTGGGATATATGCATATTTTCTGTTAAAAGTTCACATAATTTAGAAAAAAAAGAAATTAGTAAACATCACCTTACATTACATCATCCAGACTTAACCATGATTACCTTTTTAGTGAACATTAATAAACATAATGCCTTATAGAAGTAGAATCTTAAACATGGTAATACACCATCCCTCTTAATCTTTACTTCCTAACAGTTACACCATTATACTTCCACACTCACGTCATAAAGACCAGAGTTGACACACTGGACTTACCTTCACCAAGATTTTGAGCATGCACACGTGATTTGTTCTTTTCAGTAAGGCCCTCATGATCTGCTTTTGTCAATAGGATGTTAATGGATATGATAAGAGAAGGGAATTTAGTGTTCTCTTTCGATGGAGTTTGACTTCTTGTGCTGTAAGTAGCTCATCCATAGTAGGTTCTGTCTCTTCGACCTGGTCTCCAGAATGAGACATATGGCCCAGTCCTGAGCAAAGTCCACAGCCTGCGGCCAGTCCCTGCTGCCTGGACACCTGAGCAGACACTCCAGGTCACAGCGGCCTAGACTAAGGAAGTCTCTGTCCACCTACTGACCAGTGAGATCGCATCAAATGTGACAGTTGCCCGAAACTGCAGTGTTCTGGCCGATGGCATTCTGTGTGGTTTTCTGCACCTGGTTTTTCTCATGGTTAAAATCCTTCCAAGAAAATTGGTGTGAATTTAATTCACTCAAATTGCTGTTTAATATCTGATTGGATTGATTATCATTTATTTAACTGCTTTCTATTAATAAGTATTAGAAGTTCTTCATTTTTAAACCAACTAGTGCTGTCCTAAATACTCTCACACAGTTTCCCATTTATACTGATGCTATTGTTTTTGTAAGAATGGTCTCCAGGTCATGACTCCTGTATGTTTTTTCAAAATTTTAATATTTGGGCCTTGCACAAGAGACCATATCAATTCATATTTTTTTATTTACCAAGAACATATATTGGTACATTGTACATACATATAATGCACACATTCGTCAGAGTTAATTGGTACCTGCACATGATATATCTTTGTTCCCTCCTTCCCCACCCCTCCCCTCCACCCTCCACTCCCCCTCTCCTCCTTATTTACAGTAATAGCTTTATTTACATTTTTCCATTTTTATCCTCTTTTTCTTTTCCTTTCTTTTCCCTTCCTTCCTTCCCTCCTCCTCCCTCTCTAGTTCTCTTCCCATTTTTGCATATCAGAGAAGAGTGTTGTTTGTCTTACACATCCACCACAATTGGCTGTTTTGTTATTTTAAATCTTTATCACTTTTATTAATGACAATCATTTAATTCTATTTTATTTCACATTTCCCTAATAGTGAAAAAGAATATTTTGCACATGTCTATTGATTATTTTTATTTCTCTTCCATGAGGAACTTACTCAGATAAACTTCATTCATTTTTCTATTGGACTCCTAATGGCTTAAATATAAATTTGCAGGAAATCTTAGTTTTAGGTAATTCCCAGCCTAACTTTTGTGTTTGGCTTTGTCTAGCAACCAACTCTAAAGCAAGTATAGGTAATTTTACATAATTAAATTCACTTTTATTTTCTTCTATAATTTTTGTGTTTTATGTGCTTTTAAAAAGGTGCACTTGGGCTGGAATGTAGCTCAGTAGTGCAGCATATACCTAGCATGCATAAGGCTCCAGTTCAATCTCCAGTACTACAAAATTATTATCATCATCCTTGCCAACGTCTTTGATCTCTATGGTCTACACATAATCTCTTAAAATTTTTTCTAAAATAATTGTGATAACTTCTACTTTTAAGTATTTCTCTCCCAATGTTCAAAATTATATTAATCAATAGTAATAAGATGACATCAATCATGAATATGTACTGAGAGAATCATCTGTGATATTCTTTTACTCTCTCTGAAATAAAATACTGTGTATATCTTTTAAATATATTTATTTAAACACATAAACACATACATCTGTGTGTATCAACTTTGCTTAACAAAGTCTTTATGACTAATCTTTTTGAGTAACTTCATACTGTGATTCAGTTAAAAATGTGGTATAAAGCAACCCCAATATCACTTTCATGAAACAAATAAAAGCTTTGGCTTTCTAATCAGAAATATATTGGTAGAGGGGCTGGGGATTTAGCTCAGTGATTAGAGTGCTTGCCTTGTAAGCACAAAGGCCTGAGTTCGATCCCTGGCACCACCAAAAAAAAAAAAAAAAAAAAAAGAAAGAAATATATTGGTAGAATAAATGTAAGAGAAAAATCATTAGTAACTTTTCACAACCAAATATATATGATATGTTTCTTTTAACAACAGCATTTTTTATATTGTTTAACAAAACTCTTTCCATAAGCTAAGTTTACACCTATATATTTTGTAAGTGTGTGGCTTTTGTTGCTGATACAAATAAAATATTTATTGACTGTTATTAATATGCATTACCTAATTATTCTGTGCATTAGAGTAGTATTTTGTATTTCTTTTAATTCTTGGATTTTATTTGCTTATAGCATAAATAACTAAAAATAGATGATTGGTAATTTTCCCAATATACAAATTATGTAATTTTCTTTTTGTTTAATTTACTACCACCTCCAAAACAACTGTAAAAGAGTAAAAATAATTATTCAATTTTGTTTCTTCTTTTAATAGAAACTGCATTTTTTTTTACTTTTTAAAATTATGGTTTGCTGCTTGATTTTTGAGTGAACTTTATAACAGCTGAATTGTTAATTTGCATTCCAATTTTATTAAATTTTTAATAGGCTTATCTGCTGAATCGTGTCAAATCTTTTTCAGCATTCACTGATAAAACACAATAATCTTCTTTAATGAATGAATAAAACTTTGGATATTTAAATACCTTTGTCCTCTTGTGATTATAAATAATGCATTTTAAATGAAAAGAAGCAAACTGAATCCACATGGTGCCAGAACAAGAGAAAACGATGATATGTTGAGATGTGTTCCTCATATTGTGCCAAGCTTCCCTTCATGGTGTATGTTCTCTCCAAACAAATTAGACAAAAATCCTAAGCCTGAGAATTTAAGAATTCCCCCATCTATGAAAGTACTACTGAGATGGCACTTCACTTCATATTTGCCTTGATTAAAGCCTCTCTTCTTTTAGACAGAAAAGCAGTTCAGCCCAGAAGCAGCACTGATGAGCTATGAGAGAAACCCTGTTTTCCCAACACATACCTGCTTTCTCCTCCCTCCGAGCCCCACCTCCAGATTTCCATTTAATCACTGGAGGAAGAATGAAATGAATTGGAGTTCAAAGTCACACAGGCCTCAACCATAATTCTCACCCCACTACTCCTGCTTTGGCATCAATTGTCCTCTGTGCCACAGGTACAGTGAAGTCTGCATGAGCCCAGTCCGTGTAACATAGTGTGCAAATATCAGATCTTCAACAAATGGTGGTTCTTTGGAATTAATAATGAAAATAGCAATAACCACATTTAAACACTAATCATTTTCAATTTGAATGAAAAACTCCTACTACTTCATTTTGTAACCAGAAAACTGCAATTTGGGGCCTGTTGAAAGCTCTTTGGAAAAGACTTTTGTAAATTAGTGATAGACAGTGAGCTAAAACCTATCACCTCTGGCTGCCTCCTTATGTTTATTACTCTGCTAAATCATGGAAGAGGGAAAACTTTCTTTCACAGAAAAACTTTAGCTACTTGCTCCTGGGTCCTACTCTGCCCTGGCTACTGGCCAAATCTATGCCAATTGTGTCAAAATATCAAGTGTACAGTGCTTGGCACTACTATCTCTGGCCTGAGGAGGACACCAAGCTCCTTCTGAAAAATCACTCCACATCAATCTACTGATACATTTGGAAAAAATGTTCTTTTTAATAGCACACAGAGGGATGGCCATATTAACATGGAATTTGCTACTGTAAACAAATTTAATGGTGATACATAGCAGTTGGATGAAACTGCAGATCAGGAGAAAGCTTTACAAAACCCAGACTCTGGATTAGTCTGAAGGCTCGACAAAACCATCCAGACTAAATTGTGATTGTGATTGTGATTGTGTGTGTGTGTGTGTGTGTGAGAGAGAGAGAGACAGAGAGAGACAGAGAGACAGAGAGAGAGATCATAACTTCAAATTCCTGGAGGAGTCAGGAAAATAATAAATAAATGGAACAAGTAGTAAGTATTGGGTACCGTGTTCACTAACAGGTCAGCCAACAACCAGTAGGTTCCTACTGGATGTTTCCCTGTGAGCATATGGACCCAAGGTAGTCATGTCTTTCTATTGTTAAGGTAAAACAGTATATAAATATGATTTTACATGAATTTGTCTAAATTTGCCCCCAAAAAGCTGCCTGGAGAACATATAAACAACTTAGCTTATTTGATACCTATAATACCTAAAGAATGTTTATGTTCTTGTTTTCAAAGTGCATATAAAATACATAATAATGTATAATGCATACAAAGCAGTTTTTGAAATCACATACCAGGTGAATGTCAGAGCCAAGAACCCAGAACCTGCTCTGGACTGAGTCCTGAGTTTTTGTGTCTCTGTTCTCTCCCTGGAAGGGCTCTGACGTATTACAATAGAGTTTAGAGAATGTGTAATTCCCGGATGAAGCCTACTTAGTCTTTCTTCTGTGAGCTAGTTTCTAAGTCCACAGTCCTGAAATATATCTTAGTGTTTAGGAGTGATCATGAACCCCGTTCCCCTAAAGGAAGATGGCATAGTCCGAGGGGCTCCTGCAGACTTCTTGTTGGGCCTCACTCATTTGAAGATCCTAGAAGTTCTTTGTTCTGACTCTGTTAAAAATGCCAAGAAGTGGCGGTGTCTCCAGGGAGGCCCAGGAGTCACAGTGTCTCAGATCTGAGCTGTGGAGTGACAGTCATTATTGGCTGGCTGTACTACGGGATGCCTGTATGAAGGCAGTGTCCAAGCGAAGAATTCCTGTATCCCACAAAGGCTCCAAAGGTCCCCAAGATGTTAACTTTTTACTATGAGGTGTGGAGAAAAAAGAATGTTGAGTGGAGGCCGAGTGATGGCTACTCCGAATCACTCTGAAAAACTCCAGTGGCTATTGGTCCTGGTCTTCATGACCTAGTGAATGCCCCTTGGTACTTTGATTCAAGTTTTTCATTGTTATGGAAACTTTTGAATTTGTTATATCTTCCCTAATATTTATTAAAGCTCTCTATACCAGTTGTTTACCAAATGTGACCTCCTTTACCTTACACTATTATTTCAAGGCAAATAAATACACATCTACAAAGCACACTGTATAAACAGGTTACTTTATGGTCAGGAGATTTAAAGACTAGCCCACAGCTCTTGCCCTGTAGAAATGTACAGTAGAGTTGTGGTGAGAGACAAGCCTATTGTTACCATTGCATGTGCACCTCTGCTTAACCCCAATGACTTGAGTTTTATCTTTACCACAAACACTAATGATTGCCAAGGTCTTTTTATAACTCCCTCCCTGCAAACTGACTTCATCCACGATTAGTTTAAGCAAATGATATAGTTGTTCTAGTTTCCCCTTTCATACTGCCTAGAAAAAATATTTCTTGAATGTTAAAGTACATGCCAATCCCCCGAAATCTTGCTAAAATGAAGATTGACTCACAAGTCGCAGCAACATATGAGATTCTACCATTTAAACAACTCTCTAGATAATGCCATTGTGCCTGGTCAGTGGGCCACACTTTACTAGCAAAGTAAAGGACATACTCAGACAAACTCAGACATTATGAAGAGTTTAATGTAAATCACAGTGAGGACGTAAACAAGAGGAGACAAATGCTTCCAGAGAGTAAATGTTTCCAGAATCTTGCAAGATTCTCCTAGTCACAGTTCAGGGCTAAATTTCTTAGCTCATCTTTAGAAGATCCCTGGGATTTTTTACTCTTCGTTCTTGTGCTGGAAGATAGATGCCTTCAGTGATCCAAATAACAGCATAATGATTCGTACAGTCTCTATGGAATGTAAGCCTCTTCTTTCTCAAAATTCAAACATGATAGTTTGATTATTAAAGCTAATTTAAGCACTATGAAGTCAGTGGAACAACTTCCTTTTTGGATGAAGCACTGTCCTCTGCCTAAGGTAGTTTATTGCAGAAAAAATAGACCTTTCACTTTCATCCCATCACTTAGACTTTAGACCCAGTTTTTCCAGGACTTTTACTCTAATCTGCTGAGTTTTTACACAATAAACAATGGGATTCATCAATGGCAGTATCAGCAGGAAAGTATCCACTATCAGAATCATAGCTATTGGAGACTTACACTTAGCAAAGCAATGCATGGTGGCCAGTGTGATGATGGGCACATAGAAGATGAGTACAGCAGAGATGTGAGATACACAGGTGTTAAGAGCTTTGAACCACTCACCGCGGGATGCAATGCCAAACACCGTTTTCAATATGAACACATAGGAGATGGCAGTGAACACGCTGTCTGACATCATGCAGAGCGCAACAAACAGCCCATAATAAAAGTTAACCCTATTATCTGAGCAGGTCAGCTTCATGACATCCTGATGGAGGCAGTAGGAGTGTGATAACAAGCGTTTATTACAGTATCTGAGTCTCCTTAAAGTAAAAGGAAGGGCAAGCACTAGAAGAATGCTTTTCACAGCAAACACTAGCCCAATCTGCATAACTCTGGAGCTAGTGAGGATAGAGTTATATCTCAGAGGATGTTGGATGGCTACAAAGCGATCAAAGGACATGATCAGGAGCACCGAAGACTCCATGTCTGTGAATCCATGGATAAAGGATTCTTGGGCGATGCATGCACCAGTGGAAATCTCCATGGTGTTGAACAAGAAGATTCCCAGCATAGTGGGGATGGAGGACGACAGCCCCAGGTCAGACAGAGCCATTATGGAAAGGAAGTAGTACATGGGCTCATGGAGGGAAGACTCTGCTCTGATGACACACAGGATGGCTGTTATTGTTTGTGTCTAGATGTCCCCCCAAACCCTCAGGTGGTAAGAGATAGCTGGATCTAGAGTGTGTGATTACTAAATTAATCCACTGATCAGTTTGACATGGTTCTGCTGGGATCAAGGATGTGACACTAAGATTAAGGATATTAGGATTAAGGGTGGGAGTGCTACCCACCCTAAAGACAGGTAGCCTGGATAAAATATAAAATACAGGAAGAAGCTGGTTAGCTTCTTGCTTCCATTGCTTGCTTGCGTTCCTTGCTTACCTGGCTGTGTTCTGCCTGTCTACCATGCCACCCTGCCTCAGACCCAGCTGATTGTGGACTGAAACCTCTACAAACTGTGAGACAAATAAACCTTTCTTCCCCTAACTTTGGGTGTCGGGTATTTTGTCCCAGCAATGAGAGAAAAGTAACTAACACAATGGTAGAGCTGCCCAGGATGGCCGTGAGGTACATGAGGCAGAGAGGGATGGAAATCCACACGTGCATATGTTCAAGCCCTGGGATCCCAATCAACAAAAACGTGGAGACCTCAACCTCTGAAGTATTGGGAAGAAACATCACAAATAGGTCTCTGCTTAGTTGCCTTGAGGTCTAAAGTGACATTCAAAAAAATAGACAAAAGTTATCTGTTCATACAACTCGATCTTAGTGGACCAGAAATAATATAACTTTTTCTATATAAGGAAAAATATAGAGTAGATCTAAAAACCTTCTCTCTTCATAGCATTTGTTTAAGACCTTTATACTAGCCTTCAGATCTAATAAAAATACTGCAATATATGGTATGTAGACCAGACTCTGCTCTTATTCCTGGTGCTCCTATCCCCAACACCCCAGGTAATGCTCTTTTTAAGAGCCCTGCAAGAGAGAAGTCCACAAGTGGAGCTGGTTCTGCTGGCACGAAGAGATTCAGAAAGAGAAACAAGTTAACACAACTTCCTTGGCCTTCTCTAAGCCCCTCGAAATGGACCATTGTCAAAGTCCCATGTCTCAGGCTATTCTCAATGAGCTCCCAGTCTAACTCATGTAACTGAAGAGATTGGTTTTTTAAATGCATTTATCAAGAAAACACAAATAGCTATCCTTTATCTTACACATGAACCCCTAATTTTTTTCATCCACAACTCTTCTACAAATGTATCTTAATACCTCAAATTATATAATCCGTGAAGTATTTTTACCTCCAGCCTCCTAAAAGGCATAGGGATGATCTCTATAAATTGCAATGTTTTTATTAGAAAACATAATAGTTCCCCCGGGATATTTAATGTGAGTCTCCAGGACACATGCCAGGCTCCTGGCTGCCTTATTCCAAACCGAGAATAGAAAGATTTCAAATTCTGCAGCTTCTTCATCCAGTCCACTCTAGCACCCTGGTGGGAATCTGCATCTTATTTATATTCTCATACTCTTTTTAGCTTCAGTAAATCCTTCTTAGAATTAATAGTCACCTAGTCCCCTGGGAAAAAATGACTCTACTTGTTTCATCGCTCTCAATAAGACAGCACACTGCTAATTCTCACCAACAATACCCACTTCAGTGGAGAAACTCAACAACCAGATAGAATATACCAATGTATGGATATCTGCTAGCCTTGACACCTCCACTACAGCAGACCTACAGATGGAACATGATGGTGGAGGTAAACTGGAGCCAAAAGTTTGAGTTCTCTTACCAAGGACAATCTTGGTAAAAGTGTGGAAAATAGCATTATCCTCATTCTAAGAATGTTAGCAAAAGGAAAAAAGTGTTTCTACCTTTTACAAAACCATCTAGCATAAAAGAGAAGGACTATGGTCCTCCTCCCCAGGGCATTATTTGGAATGCCTGGAGACATTTTGGGTTGTCATAACTGGAGAGGAATTTTACTGACATCTAGACAGTAGAGGGGTAAGAGATGCTGCTAAGCACCCTACAACTCACAGGACAGCCCTTTGCAATGAAGAACTGCCCAGGCCTTCACAACATAGAATCATCCACCTCCAAATACTTATACCAGACCTGAGAAACTGTATCCTAGAGCATATAGAATGACAGAAAGTTATTCATCTAATGACTTATGAATACATTTACAAACATGGAAAACTACTTACTAGCAAGTCAGATATCAACCTTTTAAAGAATATTGCATTTTTACACTACAGATTTTGTCCTATAAATGAAAAAAGTATTCATATTAAGAAATCAATGAATGGTATGACTCTGCTAATTAGATTTTAGGAGAAGAAAACATGATTTTCTTAACAGAGGAGAAATATTCATAAAATTGAATAGTAATTCAAGATAAAATTCTGAATACTTAAAAAGAAGATAAAATCTCCAAACTGAAGGGTAACTTCGCATAAAGTCAGACAAAACATGTTTCCTAGGGATCTACTAAAATGAGTGACACAATACCACATCTACTATCACAACAACCGTGCAACAGTATTAGCAAATGAAATAACACGAGGGAAAAAAATTGTGTGACTTTCGAAAAAAGCAAATGTCTGTATTTATATTCTAATTCCCTTTTTTGCCAGAGGAATACCCAAAAGAATTTACTATAAGCTCTAAAAATAATTTACCTGAGCGATAAGACAGGTAAGTACCAAAAAATCAGTAGATATTTCTGTTTACAAAATTCAGCACTGGGAAAATTTTTATAAAAATAAGACTTTTTTCTTTACAGTCACAAAGTGTAAAATGTATTGGTAAAATAAGAAGTTTGCAGTAAGTGACTGATGCTGGTCTGTAAAAATTTACTAAGTAATATAAGAAAGCCTTTTATTCCTCAATTCCTTTCCTGGATGTCGGACTCTTCCATAGTGAACAGATGTGAATTCTCCCATTAAGTGGCACATTATCGATCAGTCCCACTAGAGAAATTATGATAGTGACAGAAGGATCATAAAACATATGTTAAGTACATACTATAAACATGCACATACATTCAGTGTAATATTGAGAACAACATAAAAGAAGAACATATCCTTTGATATATCAAAATGTAATTTTAAACTGTTGTAATTATCAAACTGTACACTGGACTTTTTTTTTCTTTTTTTTTTTTTTTTTTTTTTTTTTTTTTTTTTTCGTGCTGGAGATTGAACTCCAGGCCTCACACATGCTCAGCACACACTGTAAAACTGAGATATATCTCCAACCCCTCTAAAACTGTTTGAAAATATAAAAATATTCCTATTTTACACAATTTTGCATTTGAATTGCAAATTTCAAGGCAAAAGTACACCTCATGATAATATTAGAATAAAGGAAATATATGAGTTACTAAGGATTAAAACCATTATGTAAAATATCTGATTAAAAACAAATGTTGTTGATTGCAAAAGATGTAGATAAACAAAATTAAAAGTAAGAGGGTAGGAAAGTATCCCCAAGAAGTCATCATTCTCTCCTCTTTGGTGGTGAAGCAGGGTTCACATATTTGGGGTTTTGGTCTCGGCTGTTTGCTTCAGAATATATTTATCAACTCCATGAACAGCCCTCCCCTTATTGTTTTGTTTTTTTTTTAACTTAGTATAATGGTGTGGCGGACTGATACGTGTACTTGTACAGGAACTCCCAGCTGGACTGAGCTGGTGTGGTTCAGAACATAGAGGATCCACCTGAAGATTGTTACCAACACAACATAAAGGAGAACAGGAGCAGAAGATAGCAGTCGGCTGTTTCCCGGGAGAAGCTCTGCTGCAGCTGGCTTCCCTGAATGAACTGGACTATTCTCCTCACAGGAGGAGCTCGGGCCCTTGCTTTGGGGATACGCCTGTCTTAATCTCCGCTTATGAGCATCATATCCTGGCTCCAGTATAGAGTTTTCAGCCTTTTAGTGCAGGACAGACTTACACAGGACAGTGCCGTGGGCTCCCAGCCCTTGAGTGGATCTTTCAGGTCTTCAGTGCATAGAAGCATTCTGCACTCTTCCTGCATTTGGCTTGTGTGTGAATGTTATAACTTGTAATTGTCCTGCATTCAATCTGCTCTCTTTGCAAACCACTGCCTCTAGAAAAGTAACTAATACAAATGGGGACTAGATTGGTACTTACGAATCATGCATATGTTACAATCCCTTAGGAACTGTTTAAAATATGAAACCTAGATCTCAGCCCATATCAAAAACCCAGAATGTGATAGTTACGTGTATCTAAAATGTGCCAATAAATCTTCTTGGT
Source organism: Hystrix cristata (assembly GCA_004026905.1). Taxonomy (NCBI): domain Eukaryota; kingdom Metazoa; phylum Chordata; class Mammalia; order Rodentia; family Hystricidae; genus Hystrix; species Hystrix cristata. The sequence goes on along the minus strand of PVJO010010847.1, from coordinate 23,837 downwards.
TCAAAAAAACCTAGACATTTGAAGATGGTGCCTGTTATGATTTGCATCTAGATGTCCCCTCCAAAGCCTCATGTGGTCATAGGTGGGGCGTTTTCAGAGATGGCTGGATCTAGCATGTGTGATTACTAAATTAGTCCACTAGTTTGGCATAACTAGGATTAAGGGTGGGAGTTAGAGTTAGGGTTAGGGCTGGGTTAGGGAATGCTACCCACGCTAAGGGCAGATAGCCTGGATAAGATATAAGGAACAGAAAGAGGCTTGTCTATTCCCTTTTTTTGCTGCCCTTTCCTGCCTTGCTGCTTTCTGCCTGTCTGTCATGCCACCCTGCCTTGGATCCAGCTGATTGTGGACTGAAACCTCTATGAACTGTGAGCTAAAATAAACCCTTCTTCCCTTAACTTTGGATGTTGGGTATTTTGTCTCAGCAATGAGAGAAAAGTAACTAAGACTGTTCCCGTGCATCTGAACTAAATTAGATTGTATGTCTTTTGTTCTTTTGGTGATGTTCTGGGTTTTCTTGATGGTATAAGAGTTAGAAACTGTAAACAAACAACAACACTAAATATAGATTTCTGTGGCCTAAAGCTTTTAAAAAAGTTAATTGTATTAGTACATTTTAGATATACATAATGATCACATTCATCATAGAGAATTTGTACTTGTTTGAAGATTTGATTATAGAGAAAATGGTAAATACTGGGAGGTATGATTATTCTGGTCAGGTATAATAACAATCAAAGACTGAAGTCTTTCTTTCTCCATTGCCTAGCAGTAGGGACATGGTAATCTCTGGGCCCATCACATGTAAACCTTGCACCATAAAATACTCCTCATCTGCCTGTTTCCAGTTGTTTCTATGATGGTCAAAAACGTCAAGACATATGTGAAGTATCTTTCTAAATGAATGCAGTAGTCACTATTAAGAGAGCCAGAAAAGAACTCAGAACATGAGGATCCTGTAAGAAGGTAGAGCTGAGGCCAGATGTAAGGACTCACAAAGCTTATTTACTAACAAAGAGAATCTGTAAACTACCCAGATTTGAAAGATAGGTGAAGCAGAAATGAAATATACAATATGTCACATTTAGGGCCCTACAGAGTCACAAAATTTTCTACCCCATTTCCTTGACATAACTGGCTTTGACATTTTCATCAGGAAATAAATATTTGTTGTAAATAGCATGCTGATATCTTGCTTCCCACAGTCTTCAGTTTGAGCTAGTTGCTCTGAATGTTTCTCCCCAATATTTCTGCCCTCCATTTCTGATTTATGATCTTTTGCCTCTAAGCACTTGGGTCTCCACTCCCTATCCCTGTTTCTCTGCCCAACCACTTCCCTCTGGGTTAGCCCTCAACAGCCTGACTTGTGGGCTTAGTTTTTGGGTTCTAGCGTCTTACCTGGCTCTCAATAGAGGCAGAGGTGCCCTTTCCACTTTCTGCCCAGCGAGTGTGTATGTTGCAGGCTCACGGACCTGGCCCTTTCTAAGGAGCCCAGCATGTAACCTCACGCTGTTGTCAAGAGACCCTTGAGACCACATTAAGTGTGACAATTAGAATTTCCCCAGTAGCTACTGACACTAGAGTGAAGCAAGTTAAAACCATATGTATGTCTCCCTTTGGTTTTCTTTACAATATTTTTAACTTTCTCAACATGCATTAATTTTACATTAATAGGGCTTAGTGTACTATCTTAATTTATGTGTAGGGCATGTTCTGATCAAGTCATTAAATTATTTAAATTATTAATTTATTAAAGCAGTACCCCATCCTTAAAAATCTCTTATTGTTTGGAGCCTTTATCTTCTCTCTTGCAGATCTTCATAAAATACATGAAAGATTATTGTGAATGATAATCATTTCGCTATGCTGTGCAACAGCAAAACTTAATCCTCCTAGCTAATTTTTGTTTTGTTTTATTGCGTGTTATCCACTTCACCCCCTATTTATCCACTCAAAACTTTCATATTTCCAAGCCTTTAGTAATCAGTATTCTACTTTCGAATTGACATTTTTTGGCTACCACATATGAGACAGACTATGTTGTTTATGTCTTTTTCTGTCTAGCTTATTTCACCTACCATCTAGTTTGATTTTCCTGTAACTTAGAGGATTTTATTGTTCTTTATGGTTGAAATTTGTTCCATTGTGATGCATAACACGTTTCCTTCATCCATTCATATTTTGAATGGCACCCAGGTTAACTCCATATCTTAGCTACTATGAATAGTGTTACAATAAATATGGACATGCAAGTATCTCATTGACCTACTGATTTCATGTTCTAACCCAGAACTACAAAGCTGCATAGACCTATTTTTAGATCTATATGGTAGATCTATTTTAGTTTCTTCAGGAAACTCTGTACTGCTCACCATAATGGGTATAATAATTTACATTCACATCAACAATACATGAGTGATCATTTTTCTCCATATCCTTGCAACAGCTTATCATTTTGGTCTTTTGATAACAGTAAAAAAAAAAAGTATTGTAGTTTTGATTTGCATTTTCATTATACTTAATGATACTGAGTTTTCTGTTATTTTTCATTAAATTTAAAGGCCATTCCAAGGAATAAAGGAACTTACACTTTCTACTCTCCTTCCTCCTTTCCTAAATTCAGACTCTTACAGCATAATATTTCTCTGGACAAGAGATATAAATAGACATACGGTCTTATCGCTATGATTTCATATTATTTTTAGGTCATTCTAATTTAAAAAGCAAATAAATCTTTAAATATAACTAAGAATTTTTAATACAGATTATATGGTGGGACTAGAAAAAAGAACGACATATAATTCTATATTACTAAATCATTTCACTCTATAAAAGGTACCATTCATCAAAAGAAATTTCTTTTCTTTTATTGAAAATTGAAATTGATTCAGTTGCTCACAGTTATGTCAATTTTTAAAATTTATTTTAGACCATGGTTTTTTTGAGCAAATTTTATGTTTTGTCTGGAATTCAAATTATCTTTTGTTTTGTCTCTTAGCAGGATAAAAGACAACTTTCTTTATGATTTAACTAATGATTTATGGCTATTTGTTCATAAGGATAAATACTGTACATGAAAAATATTATGAGCATACCAATATCTTTGGGATCTTATTAAAAATAAAATTCTGGTCCATTAGGTCTGGAATGAGTCATCAGTTCTGAGTTTCTGACATCACTGTACTCTGCAGCCATGTTCTGTACAAGGTTCTAATATGTTTTCTCGTGACATCTTTGATTGATTCATTACTGTGATCATTTTATGTGGTATCCCTGAGCAAATTTAACTTACATTTTATACCAAAGGTGAAATTTATTGCATATTTATTTCATTTAGTGAAGCACATCATCCAGGTTTTTTAATTCAAGGAAATGTACATAAACAATAATTTTATTTATTCCTGTTTGTCTATAGTCTCTCTCCTTTTTCCATTATACCTAATAGTTAGATTGACTATGCAATCATTATGTTTCAAATATTTATGTCTGAGAAATTTCTACTTTTATTTTAATGCGGTGAATAAAACTACTAGTTTTTCTTGCTGGCTACAGAGGGAATAGTATTTTCTGCTGTACTAGACTAAATTATAAAAGTGTTTAGATAAAATTATTTAAACCTAATAACCCTTAGAATAACCTCATGTGTAGAAGCTATTAGAAAACTCACTGATTCACAACCAGACCTATGAGAATAAAATTCATCTTACTAAGCTGTCTTTGGAGGTCACCTTTTCCCCATTACTCAGATTGCTAGATTCTGGTCTTTACTGTTGATACTATGAAATTCCACAAGTACTACTTCTACATATAATTTTCTTTCGATTCATTTTTCTCTTTTCTTCTTGATGGATTTCATTCTACTGAATAAATGCAGCAATTTTTCCTAACTTTCTAATCAATAGATATTTGGGTTATTTCCACATTTTATCTGTAAAGAATTCAGCTGCTAAATAGTCTTAGACATTTTAGTGGATATACAGAGTCTGCAAAAGAAAAAAAAAATGTATACACACTTCAGCAATTCACTTTACTAATAAATTTCGGGAAGCTAATAGCCACCACTTTGAGCACCTCTTGTAGTTGTAGAGGCCAAAGGAAACATATTAATATCATGCTGTCTCAATAAATTTAGTACTAAAATATTTATACAAGTTTTTCTTTCTGTGATGTATACATTTTTTGGTGGACTCTACATAAAGCATTTCTTTGGAATATGAAACTAGAAGTAGAAATGCTTGGCCAAACTTTTCTGTTTTCATTACACCGAGCACTTCACATAACCAAGTTAAATAAACAACAAAGGAAAAAAATGTGTCAACCAGAGATAAAAACAAAATTTCAATTATAATGTCAGCTTAACGTGCAAAATTATAAAACCCTCAGTATTCCCTGGACTCCTCACATCTGGGCCTTGTATAGGAATTGAAAGAAAGGAGTTGCAGTACCTGTTCAGGTTGAATTAGAAGCATTTAAGAAGAAGATCTTAATCAGAACTTCCCCTCTCTGGATTATTGCCCACTCAGAAGTGAGAAGTCCTAGAACTATAGAACCAAAAGGTTGTCAACACCCTCATCGGGCACATACTCCTTGTACTTATACATTTATATGTATGCGCACTGATATTCCATTTCACACCCTCAGGTGTGTAGTTAGGCATGTGACTTCACAAAACATGTACATTCAGTGACAGAGCACTCTGAATGATGGCATCACGAAATCATACATACTGAAAGCATATATTTATCCATACATTGACATATAAACAACCTTTACAAATACTCACATGCAAATCCAGTCCCTTAGACATGTTTACTAACATATCTCACATATATCAACATGCATGAAATATCAACACTTTCAGATTGCATAAAACCTTCCCCTTTGACTGTGAATATACATCCTTAAATTTTAAAAAGTGCAAGTATAAATTGTTCATACCCAGCTTATCCCAATAATGAACCTTGTTGCACACATGTATGAAGACTTCACCTCCATGTACACAGAGAAGAGAGGAGAGTTAGGGGTTAATGCTTCCTACTTCACTACCCAGATTCAGAGGAGACAGTGAGAAAATGTGAGGCAGAAAGAATTGGGAGGGAGGAGAGAACTAAAGCTTTCAGGAAGGGACAGGCCAGACCTAGCCCTTTAAGCAGACTCCAGTCTGAAGCCTCTGCCACCCCAGGGGCTTGTCAGAACTGCTTGTGATCATACTTGGCTTGGGCAAAGATGAAGTAGATTTCAGAGGGAGTCATTCCTGTCTCTCAGGCAGCCCTACCTTCCAGAAAACAGTGGGACTCACAGAATCTTCAAGAAACTGGAAGTCTATCACCTTAGTGTGATACACTATGCAGAAAGGTCTGACTCTGGGAGCTCCAGATGTAGAGATCCATCCACGCTACACTGGAAGAAGGAACTTGGTAATCATTTCCATCTCTGGTGTTTAGACTTTAAAACTATACCCAATCTGCCTATTTCCATTTGTTTATATAGTCTCAGGGTAGAATATGTCAACATATGTTTGAAGTGTGTCTTTCCAAATATGATTGGTTACTATTAGAAAGCCAGAGGGGAACTGAGAACATGAGAATCCAGTGAAAAGGTAGAGCTGATGCTAAATGTAAGTACTAAAAAAGTTTATTTCCCAACATATAGGAATACAGCAATTACCCTACATTTAAAAAGCTAAATGAAGCAGAAATAAAATAAATAATGAATATCACACTTCGGACCACACAGAATAATACTATATTCTCCTGGATTAAAATGTGTCTGTGGGGGGGCCAGCAGAGCGGTGGGAGAATCGGGGGGCGCTGAGGCGGTGTGTGTCTAGCGTGGCCGAGCGGAGCTCTGCGCTGCACCCCGAGGCTCAGGGAGCAGGAAGACCCAGAGCCCTGTCTGGGGCAAAGAGCCCTGCTGGGTGCCTTCCCGTGACACCGCTCCAGGGCTCTGACGCAGCCTCCACGTCTCAGGTTCCGCAAGGGCTTGTGGGAGCGACCCGAGAGAAGGAGGGTCAAGATGGCGGAAGCGGCGGAGTCTCCGAGAGACCGGGAGACAGCGTCGCCCAGGCCCCTGTTCGCAGGCCTTTCCGAAATATCTGTCTCACAAGACATCCCCATAGAAGGAGAGATCACCGTTCCTATAAGGTCTCGCAGTCGAGAATTTGACAGCTCAACGTTAAATGAATCCGTTCAGAATACTATCGTGCGTGATCTAAAAGCTGTTGGGAAAAAATTCATGCATGTTTTATATCCAAGAAAAAGTGACACTCTTTTGAGAGATTGGGATTTGTGGGGCCCCCTGATCCTGTGTGTGGCACTCGCATTAATGTCGCAGAAAGACTCTGTGGATAGTGAAAAAGATGGAGGGCCCCAGTTTGCAGAAGTATTTGTCATTGTCTGGTTTGGTGCCATCATCATCACCCTCAACTCAAAACTTCTTGGCGGAAATATATCTTTTTTCCAGAGCCTCTGTGTGCTGGGTTACTGTATACTTCCTTTGACTGTGGCGATGCTGATTTGCCGCCTAGTACTTCTGGCAGAACCAGGACCGATGAACTTCATGGTTCGGCTTTGTGTGGTGATTGCGATGTTTGCCTGGTCTATAATCACCTCTACAGCTTTTCTTGCTGATAGCCAGCCTCCAAACCGCAAAGCCCTTGCTGTGTACCCTGTTTTCCTATTCTACTTTGTCATCAGTTGGATGATTCTTACCTTCAGTCCTCAGTAGATCGGGAAACAGTAATTTAAAATCAGTGAACTGAAGGCTTATCGGAAAGATACAATTCACTGTGGAGCTCTGACACTACCCCTTTGCCAACGTTTGAAGGTTATTAAAGGGAGCCATACAGCACTGTTGTCACTAACGTTTGCGAAGTTGGCCTTTTCCTCTTCATTTCTCTGAAGTACACGTCCGTACTACACACAGTACAATGTCTCCTTAAGGTGTGATGAAGTCACTGGTCCTTTCGAGTGACAGCCAATGACTCGGGAAGTTCATGGATACATCCTACAAGTTGAATCAACTTGGTAACGGTTTTCAGCTTTGAGAATGTCAGTTCAGGTGCAGTTCTTAAACCATAGCCTATGACTGTTAGAATATGGCTCTCGTCATAAATCAGAATAGATCATGTATATCCATTTTCTTTTATTTCTCTTTTAAGTTTAAAAAGCCAATGGCAGATTAGGGAGATAGATGTAGAAGGAGAAAACATGCTAACCAATATTCAGATTTTGATCAGAAGAAATTCTGTCATGCTTAACAGCAAGCACTTGCAGTTAGCTCTCTAGTTTTTAATCTGTTTTGTTTTGTTTTGTTTGAGGCAGGGTTTTGTTGTGGCCTCTAGGCTGGCCTCAAAAATCAATCTCCTGGCAGTCTTCCTGCCTCAGCCTCCTGGGTGCAGGGATTCTAGGAGTACGCCACCACACCCAGCTGTTAGCCTTTAATTTTGCTCCCTAGTTCTGAATATGCAATCTAAGATGTTAGCAGTTAACATGTAATTTTCCTTCAACAGAAATTTTCAATGGTCCAGTGTTGGACCTTATCCAAGTAGAGTTAGGCATTTAGGTTGGTGAGTCTCTAATGTGTATTATAGTCACGTGATTCTCTTCTCTTAAGGTACAGCAGTTGTGAGACAGCATACCTACAAGGAATTCTTCATTATTTTGTGTAGTCTGGCCTCTGACTAGAAAGTCAAGCTAAATGAGAAGTGAACATGGAGGGATTTAGTGTTTGAGTGGCTGGTTAACAGAGCAGAGAAGGCATGGTATAGGATGAGTTGAGTTTACAGCTGCTGCCTTTACAAAATGGGCTTAGCACTTTTTTCATGAGATGTGTTTTTTTGGGTTGGGGAATAGCAGAGTTTATTTTCTGGGTTTTAGCTTTATTGGCAAATAAAGCTAATTAGCTCCCTTTTAGACAAATACCTTTTGCACATGCGCACCTACTTGTACTCTGAAATATTTATGCATAAAATGTGAAGGCTTTTCAGGGAGCAGAGAGTCTGGGACAGGCTAATTCTGAGCTAAACAGGGCTCCTAAGGTAATACAAGCTGTTGTCCTCTATAAATTGCACATTAGGACCTCTAGGAGACAAAGATTAGGAGTCAGGCAGAAAATTCATTGTAAATATGCAGTTACTTATAAAGATAAGAATTTCTTATTCCACATTCTTTCTTTATCATAGAGTTTAAATATTTATTCATTTTGTATTTAAAGACTACCTACATATAAACACATAAGAATGTAATTTCTCTGTCCCCAGATTAACAAAGGAAACAGTACTAGGCCAAAAGGATTCTTGGAATGGTGCTCTATTATAAAGCATTATAGAGTTGCTCCCCTCTGTTCCAGCCTTGTCCAGAATTTTTGGAGATACATGTGTATTCATTGCATTTTACCTTTTAAATTGCAAAATAAACCCTTGTAAGGACAAAAAAAAAATGTGTCTGCAACTCCTTGCTAGCATCTCACTGAATGTCATTGAGCTTGAGCTTCTCACTCTGAACGTTTCTTCCCAATATGTTAGTTTTCGATTCTATGCACCAGCCTTTCCACTTCCCATTCCTGCTCCTCTGTCCTCCTAACATTTTGGCATTATACAGTCTGTGTCATGAGGTTGCTCTTTCCGATCATAGTGTTTTACCAAGTCTCAACAAAGAAAGGTGCGCTTCCTACTTTCTGGCCAGGCAAGCATGTGTATAAGGCCTTGGAACTACTGGCACATCTATACACACTGACACGCCAATATTGTCAGTACTCTCATCAAACACACTACTTGGATATATACGCTTACATGACTGAACAGGGTTGTACAATCTCACACTCTCAGGTATTCAGCAGACACATGCCTTCACAAACCATGTGCATTCAGTGATAGAAAACTCACAGAAAGCTGGTATCATGGAGGACTGCAGACTTAAAGAAAACTGTTCTTCACTCTTTCACATTTATACAAGCTTATGCACAAACTTCTGCTCACCTGTAAATCTACCCCTCTATACATATATTTATTGTAGCACCTCTCAAATGACAATAAAATCCATAAAATATCAACAAAGTTTCAAATGGCACAAAATAGCCCTTAGATATTTGAACTACAAATAAGAAAAATAAATGTATAGATAAGCTTACTCATCTAATCTCAACCACATTCCAGCCTGCTTATGTATTCAAAAACCCTACCTTTGTTTTCACATACACAGAGGAGAAAGGAAATGTAGGGGTTAATGCTTCCAGAGTCAATAAATAGTCTCCAAGGAATCCAGGGTTACTCTGAGGCTGTGGGACTTAGGAGGGAGAGAACCGAAGCTTTGGGGAAAGGATGGGATAAGCATAGTCCTTGAAATAAATCCTGAACATCAGTTTCTTCCAAAGGCTGAATCCAAGAGGCTTGCTGGCACCGCTACGGTCATATTCCACTTGGCCAAACACAGAACAGACTTCACGGTGAGTGACAGCTGAGCTGCCGGCACTTCTGCCCTTCACAGAAAGAGTGAGATTCAGAGTCTCCAAGGAGCCAAAGTGCAAGGCAATGCACTGTGCACAGATGTGACTCCCGGGGACTCCCAGACTCAGAGGTCCGTGACCACTGAGCTTCATTCTAAAATGGAGTTAAAGGATCTTAGTTCCATCCATGTCCTCCAAGGAGACCCAGAAAGGTAGGCAAGTTGTCTCCCTACACACCCTCCATGGAAGGAGGTTGCATCCGAATCTCACCCACTCTACCCTTTAGTTTCAGATTCTGCAATCTGTGAAAACACAACCTAAAAGTCTCTACAGCTTTTTAGCAAGATCTCAGCTCAGTTTCACTTTTGTCTCCTCACTGCCTTCAGCAACCCAGCTGAATGATGGAAACAATATTTCCATTAAAAAGATAGTGTAAGGGAGCCCAACAGAGCCAGTAGACAGGGTCGCAGAACTCAATCCCATACTCCCAGATGAACACTGAGCTCTATTCAATTGGCAAATATCTTTCTTGTAACCTTGTAACCTTATTTCCTTAAACAAAAGCTACACAGTCTACATGTTAGATTTTATTTGGGAAGTACAAAAAAAAAGTGAATCAGAAGTTAAAAGTAAAGTCACTCTGATGTTCAAAAAGGACATGACTAATTTAAATCTTCACTATGCACTATGCCCAGAAGTATTCTAGCATCCACTTTTGTATTCTAGCCTGTGAACAAAGAAAAATGAACATGTTTAATACCAGAGTAGAGGACAAAGATGTATTGGAAAAGATAAAAAAATCACATTATTTTCTGTTATGTCATTCTTTAAATGGACACTTTTGTTAACTCAGGGGTAAACTGATAACTCTGCACATTGAAAACCTCGTACACTGGACAAAAACAACCAAGGATTATTCAAGTCCACTCCTTAGATCGGGCTGTGTTCAGTAAGAAGCCACTGAAGGGAACGTCATAGAAAAGCACAGAAAAGAAAGACATGAACCTGTCCAGGAGTTTGTCTCACTCCAAACTTGGGTTCAAGACTTCTCTCCTCCTCCATCATTCACTCAAGAAAGAAAAACTGATAGGGAAGATGGAAAATGGATTTATGGGAAGCCACACAATACAGCTTACTAAAATGTGGACAGAGAGAGAGAGTTGCAGCACCAAAACAGTATGTAGAGCAGGCAAGACCACCAGTAAGACTCAGGGGCGAGAGCTGTGAAGATGTTATCAGCGAGAAAGCACCAGTCCCCAGTCACGCCCAGAGGGCAAACTCGAGCCTGGCCCAGAGTCTCAGATCCAGTGAAATAACAGGGATACCGAGTCCAAATCCAGATCTGACTCTAGTGCATTAGAGAGTTCATAAGTCACCTTCATATGTGCATTTGTCGTGATAACTCAGCCATTTCTGTCCGATCAAATAGGGCGGATTCCAGATTACTCCCTCATGATCAAGGGCAGCAGTGTGTGTCACCAGGACACCCGCGTGCGGAGTGGTGCACTCTGATACTTCAGTGTGTGATACCAGGCAATTCATTTAATAACTCCAGCCTATGTCTATCATGGTAAAGTAAGAAGTGACAGGTTTCTATGAGTTAAAAAACAATCTTAAGAGCCTATAGTGCTGCGTCTCAAAAAGAAAGCAACCCTCTCCACAGATACTATTATATTTATTAAGAAACTAGACCCTTATCTTGCATCTCTTTCAGTGTCTGGTGCAGAAATGAAGATGCTTTGAACAATATGCTTTTCCAGGCTGCGGATAGTCTTAGTGAGTGTCCTTGACCAGGTGAGAGTGACATATGGAGTTGTGGCTAGGGAGGAGGCAGGTAGGGAGTACGAGTCTGCCTCAAATAATATATAAAATACTGTTGGGGGAAAACTAGCCCTGAAAAAGGAGAGAAAACAGAGGTTCTGGGACTGGGACAATGTGTTTCTGAATTTTTTTTTTCTACATTGTTAATGGAAATATTCTTTTGAGCAAATCTATACAGGCTTTCACCTGGGTAGACAGTCAGCCCTTGTAAGGCAGGTACGGACGGAATGGTGCTCGCAAAGTACTGCCTGGCAGAAAGACAATTCTACTGTGAGGAATGGGCATAACTGTCTGCAGACACGGCTCAACAGAGTATGAAGATGGTTCTCTTTGGACATTATAAAATGTTGTTAATTATTTCATAGGTATTTTCTCTCCAAATAGTGGCATTTATTTATTTCCTTCAAGAAAACGTCTATAATTTTTAAACTTATATATAAAGCACAGAGATGCTAGGAATAAAGTTCAAAACTGACCTCTTGAAGAACTTATCACCTGGGACAACTTTTGGAAGACTATCGTCTGCAGACCAAATGCAACCTTTAGCATGAGTTTGTAAATAAAGTACATGGACTATAGCCACGCACATGCATTTACAAGTCGACCTTGGCAGTTTTTATATTACAAAGTTTAAGCTGATTGGTTGCACAGGGACCATATAACCCACAGAGCCAAAAATATTCCTGACCTGAGCTTATTCCAGAAAACTTCGTTCACCCCTAATTAGGGAGGAGCCACACACTAAAGACAGTACACCCAACTACAGGTGTACATTGTTCAGTTCTTCTAGCACAAATCCTCTTCAATTGTCTTAGAGTTAAAGGTAACTCAATATTAGTACATAAATTTATGTGGGACTCCGAACCTTGCTGCCATTGGATCCTGAAAATTTACCCAAATTACTTAACAGCAAGATAAACTCGGCCTATAAAATATGTTGACTGATCAGTTCTTAGTTCTAAAGAATAAAAAGGAAAGAATTATTATGACATTATTTATTATGATAGTTTTCTCCTAACAGATTCCACTTTCAAATACGCTACTGTTCCATAAAAAATAATTATGCTCGCAGCTCATATGTTATCATCTTCTTTTAAGTGACACAATATGAATAAAAATGAGTAGCATTATTTTGTGTCAGAAAATACTATTATAAGAATTGAATTAAGTAGATTACATCATTATATCTAATTTGCTTTTAGCCAATAATGCAATCTGAAAAACTAATAAGTTACTGTTTTGATTGCTATTATCTGCAGAAAATAGGTTGCATTCAAAGCAAAGAAAATAATATTTATTCACTCATGTTCACATCGTGGAATGGCTCCTCTCACCCTGTGTCCTTCATCCTCCTAGGAATTCCAGGCCTGGAAAATTCCCAGTTTTGGATTGCATTTCTCTTCTTTGTTATGTACGTTGTGGCTATTGTTGGCAATATCATCATCCTACATACTATCAGAACTGACCGCACCCTGCATGAGCCCATGTACCTCTTTCTGGCCATGCTGTCAACATCTGATCTGGTCCTGTCCTCCTCCACCCAGCCAAAAATCCTGGCCATACTCTGGTTTCAGGCTCATGAGATCGAATATCACACCTGCCTCATCCAGGTGTTCTTCATCCACACCTTTGCCTCTGTGGAGTCTGGGGTGCTCACGGCGATGGCCTTGGACCACTATGTGGCCATCTGCTTCCCACTGCGCCACTCCAGCATTCTGACCACATCTGTGGTGATCAAACTGGGGACGGGCGTGATGGCGAGAGGGCTGCTGTGGGGGGAGCCCCTTCTGCTTCATGATCTCCAGGATGCCCTTCTGCCCCAGCCGGGTCATCCCCCAGTCATACTGTGAGCATATGGCTGTGCTGAAGTTGCTGTGTGCTGACACCAGAGTCAACCGTGCATATGGGCTCTTTGCAGCCTTCTCTGTTATTGGCTTTGATATACTTGTCATCAGTGTATCCTATGTGATGATTTTGAGAGCTATACTACAGTTACCCTCAGGTGAAGCTCACTTTAAGGCTTTCAGTACGTGTGCTTCTCATATCTGTGTTATCTTGGCTTTACATACCCCAGCACTCTTTACCTTCCTCACCCATCGCTTTGGCCATGTGCCCCAAGTGGTACACATCATGTTTGCTAATGTCTATCTACTGGTGCCTCCCATGCTCAAACCCATCATCTATGGAGTTAGAACCAAGCAGATCAGGGACAGGGTTATCTTAGGGTGTTGTGGAAAAGACCTGTGAACAAAGAGTCACAGCTTCACTACCATTCTGATTGCCATATTGATCAGGTGACATAATGAACATTTGCCAGCATCTTACCTCTCATCACAAAATCATTTCATTAACAAGTATCCCAGAGGCCAGCGACTGCCAGAAGATAGAGGAACAATTTTCCAGATACACCAAGCAAATGAGCTCAGTGATTTGCTGGATAATAAAACTTAGATAAAAACCTGGATCTATGTGAACCATCACAAGAAAACAATAAAGTTTTCATGTATTATATTAGTGTATATTTTAATGAAAATGTTGTCTTCTAAGATTATTGTGAAAACATTTTTACACTATTGGTCAAAGTATAAATTGGTACACTATTTACAAGACAAAAATTTTTTTCATCCAACAACTGAAATACAAGTATTTTTTCCATCTGGTATGTCTTTATAGATACAGAATTTTACTAACAGAAGTATGTGTAAAAACATGCATAAAAACATAACACAAGGCATTCGAATATTTTCTTATAAGAAACCAAATGGAGAAATGAGCAATTTAATTTGCAAGAAAGATAAGAGATAGCTAGCAAAAAATTTTTCCCAGTCTGTGGGTTTCCACCCTGCTCTACTGGTGATTTCTTTTGCTGTGCAAAAGCTTTTTAATAGCATGTGATCCCAAGCACTGATTCTTTGTATTGTTTCCCATGCAGTCTGGGTTCTGTTCATAAATTTTTTCCCTATCCCTATGTCTTCGAGGGTTCTTCCTATTCTATTCTCCAGTAAATTTAGTGTTTCTGTTTTAATGTTTAGATCTTTGATCCACTTTGATTTGAGTTTAGTACATGGTGAGAGACATGTATCTAGTTTTAGTTTTCAACATGTGGTAAGCCAATTTTTCCAGCACCATTTGTTAAATAGGCTATCTTTCTTCCAGTGAGGGCATTTGGCTCCTTTGTCAAAGACGCGGTATTTGAGTATGTTTGGGGTTGTTTCTGTATCCTCCAATCTATTCCATTGATCCTCAGGTCTGTCTTTTTGCTAGTACCATGCTGTTTTTAATACTGTAGCTTTATAGTATAGTTTTAGGTCGGGGACTGTGATGCCCCCTGCTTCTCCCCTGTTGCTTAGGAACGTTTTTGCTATTCTTGGTCTCTTCTTGTTCCAGATGAAATTCATGATTGTCCTTTCTAATTCTTTGAAGTATGTTAGTGGTATCTTGATTAGAATTGCATTAAATCTAACATCTAGAATATACAAATAACTCAAAAAAATTAAACCTCTCAAATTTAAAGACCCAATCCACAAATGGGCAACTGAAATGAATAAATATTTCTCAGATGAAGAAATAAAAATGCCAAATAAGTGTATGAAAAAATGTTCAACATCACTAGTCATCTGAGAGATGCAAATTGAAACAATGTTAAGATTCCACCTCACTCCAGAAAGAACCACATATATGGAAAAATCGACCAATAACAAATGCCGAAGGGGCTGTGGGGAAAAAGGAACTCTCCTCCACTGTTGGTGGGAATGTAGACTGGTCCAGCCACTGTGGAAATCAATATGGAGATTCCTCAAAAAACTACAACTGGAGGTTCCATTTGACCTAGCTATTCCCCTATTGGGGATCTTCCCAGAAGAATTAAAATCGTCATACCACAGGGATGTATGCACAACCATGTTCATAGCAACACAATTTGTAATAGCTAAGTCTTGGAAACAACCTAAATGCCCAACAACCAATGAATGGCTAAAGAAGATGTGGTTTTTCTACACAATGGAGTACTACACTGCCATAAAAAAGGATAAACTGGAGTCATTCGTATGTAAATGGGTGTTCCTTGAGAACATACTTTTCAGTGAAATAAATCAGACACTTGTGAGTACACATCGAATTGTTTCTGTGATATGAGAAACCATAACTGTAAATAAGGACAAAGAGGTGTAATAAATATTATATAAAAAGAAGATAATACAAAGGAGAGGAGTACTAGAAAGAAAGAAGGGGGAAAAGCAGAAAGGCAACAAAGGAAAGAAAAGGGAAAGGGAAAATATGGAAAATTATGAATAAACCTGCTGTAAATAGGGAGAGAGGGAACAGAGGGGAGGAGTGGGGGGGAGAAAAGATGCATCATGTACAGGTACAAAATAAATGTGATGAATGTGACCATTGTATGTAAAATGTACCAATACATGTTCTTGGTTTAAAATAAAAATAAAAAAGAAAGAGAAATTATCAAGATACAATATTAATTTTTTAAAAAGAGGAAAATTCTGTTCTGAAGACAATGTGTTATATAATGTAAGGTGGTGGAAAATCTATAGAAATTTTAATAGCATAGCTTAACATTAAGTTCCCTTAGGGTTAATATTTTAAGCTGCTTTTAAAAGTGTATTTTCTTTTGAATTTTTGTGCTTGAATTGGTAAATTTTTCACCATTTTTTCCTACCAAAGTCAGTAGTGAAGAAGACCTGGGAACTCAGGATCTTCACTGACTGAAACCAACATTAGATGAAGGCTTTTTAAGAGAAATTAGGGACATGTGTGCTGCTTCTCAGGAGAAACAGATTTTAGACCTTGAAAATGCCCCAAGAAAAGAATGCATGTTCTGAAGAAGCAGTCTCATACATCCCAATTTTAACTACCCTATCAGCAGATTAGTTAATTAATATGGGGTTCTTTCACTTTTTAAAATTAGCTTTCACACAGTACAATTCGTAGCAACAAAATGCAAATATCTGACACCCTATTTGGTGATTTCTAATACTATGTAGCCCCTGTCTCCTCAATCAAGAAAATCTTGCAATTACTTCATGAAGATTTCTCCCGCCCCTTTAGAGTCAGTCAGCATCTTGCCACTCCAACCAGGAAAATTCTGATGGGATATTTTTACCCTAGATTAATCTCAATGACTCTAGAACTTTATACAAATAAAAGAAATAAGATATCTCATTTTGATTCTGAAATCTTTTACTCAGTACATTTAACCCATGCCGTTTTGTGTTAACAGCATGTTGCCCATTTTTGCTGAGCATTGTATTTCATTTTCAAACATATCTCCATTGATATACTGCTATGTCTCTTCATTGTTGCGATCTTTTGTTTTCTTTTACTTGTGAACACATCAGTCTTTTGTCTCTCTTCAGCCTTCACTCTTGCTCTACCTGTTTCCCCAGTTGTTCTCTGATAGGGCATTCTGACTCCCTCTTAGCTTCCAGCTCTCAACTAAGACCGCTTTTCAGGGAGTTTTTTTCTTAGCTCAGCTCCTTAACTAGGTAATTACTCAATTTCCCATTTATGAAAAGGGCAGAGTCATGTCAGTGCCTCTCTTCCCTCACACAACACCGGAAAACCAGCTGCAAACTTAATAAAACCAGCTCCAGGAAGTCCACTTACTCAGAGCCAAGCTGTGATCTCAGAGCTCAGTTCTAGGTTGGCTTTAAAGATGGAACGCTTTATCAGCACTGTTCACTCTGCACAGAGCCCAGTAATCTTGTATGAGCAAGCATTTTGATCAACTGATATGTGCATGGTACTATGCCTGGTGCCCGTCATAGAGAGACACAAGGTTCATAGCTCTCCCCTAAAACCCACTTCTGCACTCCCCTACTGCCTTCTACAGCGTGCTAGCATCGAGCTAACTCCTTTATACTCCATTTACCTAGTTTTCATCACCCTCTAGCCCCAACTTATGCCTCACAAACAAGGTGATACTTTAGTTACCTTAAATCTCAGCAAATACTAGCACAGAGCAAGCAGCAGTACGAATGTAAACACCAATATCTTTGTACTCAGTGGAGATGATTGGTAGACCAGTAAGCTTCAGTTACCAGCGTTTGGGATACAATGATTATTTATGCTGCATGGGCAAGCACATAGTCCAGACCTCCTTGAGAAGATGGTCAGGCTGAAGTCTGCAGACGGGCCAGATTTGTTGCCACTTTTTATCATGTCTAATTTTAATATTTAATGTCAATCTGTTAATGCCAAAGTCAAATCCTACCATGTTGGAAGCCAGAGAAGGAAGCAAATAAAGGTATAAGCAGAGCGATGCCTGACTTTTCAGAGCATGGACCTTCCTGCACCCCACCACAAGCCAGATGAGATGAGAGTCTCGGCCTCCGGTTTCCAGTTCTCAAAGTGTCTGTC
This sequence comes from Hystrix cristata, assembly GCA_004026905.1. Classification (NCBI taxonomy): domain Eukaryota; kingdom Metazoa; phylum Chordata; class Mammalia; order Rodentia; family Hystricidae; genus Hystrix; species Hystrix cristata. The sequence goes on along the minus strand of PVJO010010847.1, from coordinate 6,200 downwards.
ATGAGCACCCTCCACCACAGAAGAGTTTGGCAACACCCTAGTTTCTGGGAGTCCTCTAGATACCACCCCTCATTTTTCCTGCAGGTGTCTGCATCACTGAGGTAGGTATGTGCAAGCAAATATGATCATCCATGTACACTTTGTAGATGGGGAAATAGAAACCAAGCACTCTAAGAAATGCCTTTGGGTTTATACCTGGGATGGAAAGCAGAATAGAGCCAGAAAGTGGAAAACATGTACAAACAAATAAAAAACAGAGCTCATAATTAAATATTGACTCTAAGAAGTCTTGGAGAAAAGTACAAGTAAATTTATATGGATTGCATAACTCTAAGGAGAAATCCATATTAGTCATGTCCCTGGAGTTCTGCAAAACTATACATCAGGGAGAGAATTTTAAATCTGTAATTTTCTTGTGCCTACATCTGATGCTTTAATGCAACAGCAATATTTTAAACCTCATACTTTTCTAAAAGCATCAAGGTCTATGAGAGAAGGGTGGGGCAGGATACCTCCTCACCACACCTCCGTTTTAACTGGCTCCCTGAGTGGAGCTGACGCAGGTGTCAGAAACCAGAATTTCAGCAGCACACACACGCGCACACACACCAATAGTGCATGGTCCCTGGAGCGGAAAGAGTGGGTGGGCAAGATGGCAGGAAGGGTCCGCTGAGAGAAGAGTTTCTCTCTGGAAACAAAATAGAAAAGTCTTCTATGGAGTGATACAAACTTTGGACCAATTGCAGTGGTGGCTTAAATTGCCAACAGAACTTCCTTATGAAGGTGCATATAGTAAATCTACATGGGGCAGGGGACTCATTCTTTGTTTCTTTCATTGGCTCAAGGACATAATGACTAGTTCCTCATGGGGAGGGAAGTTTTAATTCATCAGGCTCCGTCTATCTGAGGAATTTAGGTTTTAGCTTACAGGATGTAAAGATCTCTCAATATATGTTTTGCGCAGAGAATCCTAGGAAATTTTAGTCTGGAGGTTTGTCCTGTCGTAACTCATCCACCTAACCTAAAATGGTAAGTTCTGAGCTCATAAAATCAAATACTATACCTGCCTCTTAGGGAATAATTGTAAAAGAATAAAAAAACTCCTGACAGCTCTGACCCCAAATCTAGGATGCAAAATCATAGCAACTGTTTTTAGGATGCTGTAAAAAAAAAAACAAAACAAAACAAAAAAAAAACCATTAAAAATAAGGAGAAGGTAAGAAGGTCAGGCAAATTCTGATCTCTCCTCCTCATTTCCTCCTCCTCCTCCTCCCCCCCGCCTCCTCCTCCTCTTCCTCTTCCCCTCCTACCTTCCCCATCTTCTTGATTTTTCCAATTTCTTTTAATTGCATACGTATAAAAGACAAGACTAATAAGGCCTGTCCACATGCATAACTAAAAAGCATTCTTTCCTTCAATATAATTGAATTCTATGTGGGAGGAAAAGGAAGAAAGTTAAAACACCATTTACTATGACTCATTTCCATTTGGAGATTTAATATTTGAAATGCTTACTCTTCACTTATAAATCCGCAACTGTGGTTTGTAAACGCTGCCAGCTGGTGAAAGAGGCTATAGCCCAATTTCACTAGGCATAATTTAGGAAAAATATATGTGTTGGTTGACTTATTAAAAGTAGTTTCCTGTTCAGACAATTTTCTAATCAATTTGTACTTATAATTTCCAGCCCTCTCAAAAATGATGTATGCTCATTACTTGGTTAGTCTCTGCAAAGAGCAGGTTCCTCCCCCAAATATAAGTGCAGCGGTCATCTTCTCATGCCATCCATGGGGACTAGCCATCCCTCCCAATGTATACACACCTGCCTCTATGTATTCCAGGAGTCGGGGAGGGGGACAGTCCCAAGCCTGTTTCCTGGTATTTACAACCACCTTTTGTCTTCTGTATGAAATAGTTTCACTTTTTATTTTAGCCTGCAGTTACTACTTCTATGAACCTGTGCCATTCTTCCTATCTTTCTACATTCCGTGGGGAGATGTTCTTACATCCACCTAATGTAAGATGATTATTTCTGACCTCATAAAATCAAATATTATAGCTGCTTCAGCCATTCCTGGTCAGCTTCATCCACATTTTCTCTTATGCTGGTCGGGGATATTCACAACATGCTGCCATCTACTTTCTACCCCGCGCCATTTTGCTCCAATAATTGGCAGCCAAGCGAAGAGCAGCTGTGTCATCCTGTCCCGGTACATCTCCAGGCCCTATTCATTTTTTCTTCTCATTACTTTAGCTTCCACGTTCTGAGAGTGGTTTCTATCATTCTGGTCAGTGTCTCCTTCTGGTATATTCTATATTCAACATCATGTCGTAGTTTTTATCTTTGAAGTAAAGATTAATTTTTTTATCATCCCTTCCACTCTCCCTATCCCTCCATCTCTTGATCACTTTTCCATTTGAGAAAGATCTGTATCACTACTTCCTATTATCTATACCTTATTTTGCTCCTTATTTGTAATTTTGGGTTTCTCATATAAGAGAAACCATACAATATTTAAGCTTGTGTGTCTGATTTATTTCACTTAATATTATGATCTCCAGAGGCATCCATTTTCCTACAAAAGACTAAAGTTTATCTTTTTTATGTGTAAAAATACCACATTTTCTTTATCCATTAATCTATTGATGGACATATTGGCTGCTTCCAAGATTTAGCTATTTATGAATTGTGCTGCTATAAGCATTGGATTGCATGTATCACTATAATATTATGTCTTTAACTCTTTTGGGAAGAGATCTAGAAGGGGAATAGCTGGGTCATATGGAATTTTTATAGTTTAAGTGTTTTGAGGAATGTTCATATTGATGTCACTATATTGCTTATAATGCCTAATACAATAAAATACTTTGTAAATACATACTATACAGTATTGTTTAGGAAATAATGACAAGGAAAAACACATGCTATACATGTTTAGCACCAATTCAATTATTTTCCAAATATTTACTACTTGCAGTTGGTTGACTCTACTGATATTGAACACATGTAGAGGGAGGGCTGATTCTGTATGTATGATTTGCTTTCTTTCCTTTGTATTTTAAATGTCTCTGGAGACAATGGACTCATGAGGTAATAGAGAATTTGTCCACAGCCCCAGGAAGATCCACATCTTACTGATTGGCCTCCAGCTCAATTCCAATTTATTATAAAGTTCATAGTGCTGGAAATATGGGCTGTATTCTCCCTACTACCAAAGACAGAGAGGGCTACTGCTTCCACATGAAACTGGTAAGGTAGAAAGATGAGTTCATTGTGGTGACTTTGTACTTTGATTCTTAGCTATTCACAAATATTCAAACAGGCTTAGAGAAAATCAGGTAACTTTAGAGTCTACACTACACTTAGGGATCCATATAACACTATCTAAAATATGTTCGTGGTTTTTCTCAGATAGAACTGAAATCCAGGGAGCTAGAGATTAAAAAGAACCGACCTTCCTTTCTCATGAGCCACAACCCAGAAGCCTGGAAACTACAGAAAATTAGCATAAAAAGAATGACAGTGTATATACTTATTACAGGGTATTTACTCTCACAAAGTAAAGTTCATCCACAGTACTTTAAAAGCTTGATTGGGGCTGGAGATTTAGCTCAGTGGTTAGAGTGCTTGCCTTGCAAGCACAAGGTTCTGAGTTCAATCCCTAGCACCAAAAAAAAAACTTGATTGAAAAATACTAAGATTATCATATTACTATTGCTATTACTTAATTTTGTATTCTTAAAATTTATTTTAGCAACGTAAACTTACTACTTTAAAAATATTTTTAGAATTTAATTAAAAGTTTTATAACATTTCTGTGTATCCAGAGTCACCTGCCCCTGTCATTTCCTGTATAGTGAAAAACTCTATCTTATCTTCAAGCTAGTATCCAACATTTTATACTTCTTCAATAGTAGTACATCATCCTTTAGTGATTCACAGAGTCATTGGGTGATAATTCCCTCACATAGCTCTTCATCGAACTACCCATTTGCCACTAACTCTCTAGTGTCTTTTTTAGATTAACTACTACCGTGATCCATGTTCAATAACTTACTACCTTTTTTAAAGAATCTTACATATCAATTAATCCCCGTCATTCCACATATTCAGTCTCTTACCATCTAGTGTATCTTTACTTCTGTTGATAAATGTATCTATTTCTCTGAGATTTTTCTGTTTCAAAAATCGTTTGTACATCTCACAACCTTCTTTATTCATAGTTTATTCGTCACTTCGCCTTCATTCCTAAATTTCTAAAGATAAATACCCCTTATCTCCATTCCTTGCTTTTCTGTCCATTAGCCAAGTCGCTGTGTAGGTTGCAATTTTCATCCCTCAAATTCAACTGCTTTTTCCAGGGTCACTAATATACTCTAAGTTAAATTGTATTTTTAATCTTTACCAGCTGTGACTGCTCAAGAAATTTGATACTGTTGTTCGGGTAAAACCCAGTCATGACTTCAGGTTCTCTGATTCTTGGGGTTCCTGGAAAGCTGTCTAGTTTAATCATTTATAATGGATATAGTTTTTTCCAGAATCTCTTACAGAGTAAAGTCTTCATTGATTTCTCTTATAAATCTACTATTTGGGTTTGTTCACACACTCTTGGATTAAGACGATACCATGCAACCATAACTTTCAAACCCATATTACTGGCAAAAATAGAAACAGTTGTGCCTGGAACTTTACACACACATACACACACACAGAAAGCCGCTGCTGGCTCATGTGCGTCTTTGAGTGGATTTCTCTTATTCAATTCACAACAGAGTATACTTAAAATTCAATGCACTGATTTTTAAAGTTAATTTTATTGGTACACTTTTGATATATATAATGATCACATTCATCATAGGGAGTTTGTACCTGTACGTAATATATATTGATTCTTCTTTTCCCTATTTCCTTTCCCTCCTCTCCACTCTTCTTCTCTGACCCATTTACAAAAGCTTTGTTTCTGTTTTTTTCCTTATAATCTCCTTTTATTCCTTACTTTTTCTTTCTTTCCCTTCTCCCTCCTCTTCCTTCATTTCTCTTCCTTTTTCAACAGGTTCTTCTTACTTCCTAATAAAAGATTTTATTCAGATTGTCTGATGAAGATTAAAAGTCTACCAGTACAAAAACTGTCATCAAAATACAAAATTAAATGAACATGTTTAGCTTATTTTAAGGGGAAAACCCTTATATGCTCAGTAAATGTCCCTAACTATGATGGCTAAATAAAATATTGTAATTTAAATTACACATTGGTTTCAAAGATAGAGACATTACATATTACATTGGATAACTCTCCTATTAAAATAACTAAATATTTTTGTGTAGTACTATAATTTGTTTCTTCTACAGGATGTGAACATCGTGAGGACAAATGCTACAAATCAGGACAACATGAAAATTCTAAGCAACTGGACATCTGCATCTCCAACCTTCTTGCTGACTGGCATTCCTGGCTTCGAGTCTGCCCATACCTGGCTCTCTATTCCTTTTTCTTGTCTTTATGCCATCACCCTCTCTGGGAACAGCATGATCCTCTTTGTCATCATCACCCAGCACAGTCTCCATGAGCCTATGTACTATTTCCTCTCCATGCTGTCAGCCACAGATCTGGGCCTGACCGTTTCTACAATGTCGACAACTTTGGGTGTCCTCTGGGTTGATGCAAGAGAAATCAGTCTAGATGCTTGCATTATCCAGATGTTTTTTCTTCATGGATTCACCGTCATGGAATCTGGGGTGCTAGTGGCTATGGCTTTTGACCGCTATGTGGCAATCTGTAACCCTCTCAGGTACACTACAATTCTCACTAACTCCAGAATCGTTCACATTGGTCTCCTCATGATTATGCGTACTCTGTTCATAATAATACCACTGCTTTTGCTCCTCAAGCCTCTCTCTTTCTGCAGAATGAATGTCCTTTCCCACTCCTACTGCTACCATCCAGATGTGATTAAATTAGCATGTTCAGACACTTGGGCCAACAGCATCTGCGGATTAGTTGGTCTCTTCTTGACCACAGGAATGGATATACCATGCATCATTCTGTCTTATATCTTGATTATTCACTCTGTCCTCAATATGGCCTCCCCAGAAGAACGGTACAAGGTCTTCAGCACTTGTGTCTCCCACATCGGAGCAGTTGCTGTATTCTACATGCCCATGATAAACCTGTCTTTGGTTCATCGCTATGGCCGGTCAG
>PVJO010010846.1:0-62376 GCA_004026905.1 Hystrix cristata | reverse complement strand
TTCCTATTTTAAAAGTTTAATGTTAAGTATTTAATGTTTTAAATTTTGCACTCTATATATTTGCAGTACATTTTATGGTAAAACAGTGGATGCTAATACAGTTTATCTCAAAGTGTTTAAAGTTAAATGATGTAGATATTGGCATGAAACTTGGTTTAGCTGACTCAACAAGAAATTAAGCTGTGTTAAAGAAAAATCTTGAGATTTCATTTCCATCCAGTTAGACATTTGATATTCTTGATTTTAAGAAGTATCTAAGATACATTTTATGCATATGTCCTGCTGGCATAGAATATAAGCAAATAATTGGCATCTTTATGTATACATTTAAATAATACTCAGTATGTGAGCCAAATTTTCCAAAGCCAGATAATAATATAATTTAGGAATCAAGTATATTTTTCTGTAGGTATATCCCATCAGTGTGAACATACTCATTTTTCTGATTTTTACAGCTTCAAAATTTGAAATCACATTCTGAAAACTAAGTCAGTATATGTACTTGTTTTCAAAGCCGAATTTAGACAAAGTATTAAATTTTGTCTGTGCTGTTATATTGCACAACTGTTACTTCCTAGCTTATTTAAACAAAAAAAATTATGGAGTGGGGGGGGAATACAAGTATAATGGGATGGAAAAATAAATTCTGATATATTCATACAATGGAATATTATATAACAATAAAATAAAAATTTAGAAGAATGTCACTGTGTATGAATCTCACAAATATAATATGAGAAAAAAGACGAATACTAGTGTATATAAATACATGATTCCATTTATGTAAGTTCAAAAACAGAAAAAGCTAATATATAGCCAGGCATAGTGGCACACACGTGTAATCCCAGCATTCAGGAAACTGAGGAAGGAGGATCACCATGAGTTCAAGGCCAGCCGGCCTACGTAGTGATTTCAAGGCCAGCCTGAACTACATAGTGAGACCTGCCCCCTGCCGCTCCGCCTCCCAAAAAAGAAAGGACAGAAAAAGAAAGAGAGAGAGAAGGCTAATTTATAGAAGTAGGAGTCAGAATAGCAGTTATATTTAGAGGAATGATTATGGCTGGGAGGAGGAATAAAGGACATTATGGAATACTGGCCATAAGCTATACGTATCTTTTTCTAGTCAGTGGTTACTTGGGTATGTTAGTTTTGTATAACTTTGTCAAGCTGTATACGGATGATTTGTGTACTTTATATATTATATATTTCAGTTTTTCAAGTGTTTCTGCTTTTAAAAGCCCTGTAAATCTATATTAAGGGCAGGTCTTTTTCATCCCATGAAAATTACTGGTTTGAGCCTAAATCAGTCTATGTGTCTTTTTGTCTGTCTCCCTCCCTTCCTCCTTCTCAGCTCTCACTAAGTTGCCCTGGTTGGCCTCAGATTTTCTGTCCTCCTGCCTCAGCCTCCTGAGTAGGTAGAATTAGAGTTGTGCTCTCCCACACCCAGTTTAGAGCTTTTGTTTCTTCAGTTTTGATTGCTGCATTAACTGTTTGTCTAGCTCTATGTTATCCATAGTTTTGACAAGCGAGTCTTTATGTCTCTATTTAAGCCATGGATAAAATATTTAAAAAAGAGTAACCACTAATCACCCTACTATAGTACTGTGTGGCAGTTTAATGTGTTGGTGCTGGGGTTTGAATGTCCCCACCAAATTTATACTGAAATTTCATCCCTATTGTGAGGTATTAAGGTGAAATTTAAATCAAATGTGGTATTTGGAAATGGGACCTTTGGGAGGTAATTAGGGTTAAATGAAGCCCTGAAGGTAGAAAACTAATCCAGTGGGACTGTGGCTTTATTAAAAGGAAGAAAGACCTAAGCCAGGGTAATCTATCTTGCCCTGGGATACCATGTGCTGCCCTGGAACTTTGCAGAGAGCGTCCACCTCTTCTTTACCAGTGCAACGCTTCCATTTCCCAGCCTCCAGAACTGTGAGCAAAGTAAGTTTTTTTCTCTATAAATTTCTCAATCTCAGGGGTTTTGTCATAGGAGGTGAAAACAGACAAAGATATTTAGTCATCTAGCCAGATCTGCCAAAATGTATTATTGAGTCTGCCACATCTGTCATACTGGGTTATCCTGCAACTTGAAATTCTTCTCTATAAATATATACTCAAAGTGAAGCTTATGGGAGCCAGATTTGCTTACTATTTACAATCTCTTTGGTTATAAATAACACTTCCTCACATATATTAAACTTGATTTTGTAACTGCCAAGCTGGCTTATTTGTCTTGGCACTAGGCCAGTGCCACCGATAGTGATAAAGAAAAACTTGTGTATATTCTTGACTAGAAAGGGAAAAAACTATTAGTGAATATAAACAAAGAATGGTGTGATCACCTCAGAGGTGTAACTGGTTGGTACAGCGCTAGCATTCGGGGGAATATGCATCTGACCCCCCAGTCTATGGTGTGACTTGAGCCTTTTGACAGATTTTTTTAAAAGACCTCATCATTTTATGTGCTGGAGTTCACATGTGCTATATGTGCTTTATGCTCATGTTCTATAATTTTAATAAACTATATGGCAGAAGAATAGAGTCACCCATGGTACAGTTAGTTTTTGGAGTGTATCTATGCTTAATTTGCTGATCACAACATTTTTGAGGTACTAGCAAATAATCTCCTTAATAATCCTTTCTAGAACTTGGTTTAAAAGTATACAATTCTCCTTGTTATTAAGAGAAATATAGTATCAAATTCAATAGAGTTTAAAAACTTTGCCTTCTCTTTGCCATCTGTTAACATTTTACTGCCATCTACACAAACAGTGGTTCTTTCTTTAATTTGCCAAATTCTTTCTTGAAAATGACCCCTTTTTTTGCCTTGAGCATCTTCTTCTGCTAAAACTCACTTCTGGATTTATCTAAACCCATGAAATGATTTTAACGGCAGAATTTTAAGGCAGTTAAAAAGTAAAGGTAGCCAGGCATTGTGGCACACACCTGTAATCTCAGCATTCAGGAGGCTGAAGCAGGATTGCCTCAAGTTGGAGGCCAGCCTTGGCTACGTAGTCAGTTCAAGGCCAGCCCGAACCACATAGCCAGACCTTGTCTCAAAAAACAAACAAACAAAAAAGTAAAGATAGGAGAATAAAGAAAAGACGCAACCCTGACCCTCAGGCACCTTACAGACCAGTGAGTGGAGAGCCAGACATGCCAGTGACTGTCATAAAGATAACACTAGATGGAAACATTGGAGAAAGAGCACTTGAATCTGTTTGAAAGCATAACCAGGGTCTTGAGAAAAGAGACGAAGAGCCAAGATCTGAAGAATGGTAGCAGTACTTTTCAGAAGAATAGGATCCTGGCCAGAATGACAGCATGATTAGCAGAGGAGACTGTAGGTCTGTGACCTCTTTAGGGCATTGTTACATGTGGAAAACCAGGACACTGCCAAGGTAGACAGATGCGCCACCTTTAGGAGTTAGAGTTATCCTGTGGCAAATAGACTACTGAATGTATTTGCAACCTGGGAAGATTATCCTTGATGCAGTGTGGAGCATTATGGTAAAGAGGAGAGACCAAAGCGAAGTAGTGTTGTGAAGGAAGTTGTTAAAATAATTTCATCTGGTGATGATAAATGCCTGAATTAGAACAGTAACAAGGAAAATGAAGAAGTTAATAACTTAAGGAGGTAGTATCAAGTTCATGTGTTTCTTTCATTTTAAGAACACGTATTTCTTGTAGTATGTGTTAATATTGTAAATTTTTTCTGAAAATCTTGTGTACATAATCATTACAATGTAAGTTACACTGTGTGAAGCCAATCATTGTCAGTCAGTATGACATAATACAGAATATTCATTGTAGACATATTTGAAGTTGTCCATCTTCCTCTTGGTAAACAGTTTAGGGAGAATGGGGTAAAGAGAAGGAAATCAATCAGTAAATCCTCCTTACCTCAGTCCTTCAAAATTCAGTTTTTACCTACCTCTTCTCTGTTATTTTTTGAAATTTTTCCCAGCTAGATATCTCCTCTGAACTCTAGAGCCCTGTGTTCTCCTACATGACATTTTCTGGTAGTTATTTGTGTGACTCTCTCTGCCAGATAATCTCTTAAGAACCAAAACCCAGTTTACTCACAGTAGCTTTCCCCCATGCCTATCATGGCACTGCCCCTCCATTCAGCACAGTGCTTTGAATGTATTACCGGATTAACAGGTATTTGTTGAATAAATATATCTAGCTAGATGTGGTGGCACATAAATGTAATCCCAGCACTCTGGAGGCTGAGGCAGGAATATCACTGTGAGTTCGAGGAGGCCAGCCTGGGCTGCACAGTGAGATCAAAGCCAGCCTGAATTCCATAGCAAAACCCTGTCTCAAAAACCAATAAATGAATGAAGGAAGGAAGGAATGAAAATCTACCCCTTAGGTTCCTTTCTCCAAACTGAATGCTTTTATCTTTATGACTGGCAACAAACATTATGACTGGCAACATTCCTTAGAGCCAGAAAGTATACTTCTTTTGTATCTTCCCTAAAACCTAATACAGACCTGTGTAAACTGTAGGCTTCACTGTATCTTCTTAGTTTGTTAACAATAATTGATTACATTGAAATAAGGAAAAAGAAAGGAGGAACAAAATTTGTGACCTATATCCACTGAGCTACCACCTAACAAAAGGATTTTCACCTTCCTGAGATGTACTTATTTTACTAACAAGTGAGTTGAGTTATATTTTAGCAAGTACTTGGATCATATGGGGGACTGGTAACTAACTAATGTCAAAAATCACTATCTGTTTGTGTTAGCATGTTCCTAAGGTTAAACGTTGTAAAATATCTAGATTAAATTAAGATTTAAATATGAATCAGTTAATTTTAAAAACCAATAAATACATTCAGAGAAGAGTTTTGTCCTCTTCCATTCCGATTCTACCTACCTTTGGTTGGCAGGTAAGCAGAAACACAAACATTTAATAAAGACATCTTACAAACAGTCTCCAACACCACTCAAAAAAGAGCATTGCCATTTTATGTATTTTATTTACATATAAATACATAAAAATTTATATGTATTTCTTATTATATCTTATACATATATATATCCTATTATATGTGTAGAATGCTTAATACCATGTATATTGGAAAGAAATCCACATACTGTGACAGCCTTCAGACAGCCTTCCATCTAGGCAGGAAGAAAGAAATAGATAAGCACACAAAAGAGCAAGTTTGAATGTAATAGCAATTCAGAAAAGAATTGAATACTATAATCTGAAAGTGGAAGGGGAAAGATTCGTAAACAAAAACTCAGAAAGGATGGAGAGCATTTCCATAGATAAAAGAAAATACTGGGTAACCAAGATATCTGGTGACAGAACTTCAAGGTTCTTTGGAAAACACAAATTTGAGTATTCTCCAAAGTGCGTGTCATTGGGATCAGAGTTAGTCAAGCCTTCGGAAACTCTCATCATTATCAATGATTACTCTTATATTACTCTCATAATTCCAGGGGTTGACCAGTGGGGGATCCCAGCCATCTTCTCCATACAGAAGAGGGCCCAGCAATAAAAAGGAATGAACTATTAATATTTACTGTGACATGGGAAAACACAAACTTGTTCTACAAACCATGCGCTAAGCATGATAACTAGTTGCATACGTGGGACTTGAATTCAGAGTTATTACACCTAGAACAATACACTCATTAGTTGCAGCTTTAAAAATAGTAGAAATGTCAGCACGTAAGATAGTAAATGGTCAAGGTATCTGACCACATGAGAAACATCAGATGGAAGGAGACCTGGTACAGAAGACTAAGAAGGCACAACAAGGTGATTAAAGATCTAATACCAAGCTGAGAAGTCTAGGAAAGAGCAGGGTCCTAGTTAACCAAAATGTGAAGAGAGTGAAAAATTAAGGTTAGAATACTGAAATGGTGAACTCTTGAGAGGGTAATAAAAGTTTATGAATGAAAATTAAACATTAAACAACAGACAAGAATTTGGAATACATAGCAGTTTGTCTTAAGTCTGGATACTGATCAAAATCTGCCCATAAGTTTGACTTTGGTCTTTTCCACTAGAAGGCCAACTAGCTGACTTTTAAAATCATCATTCCAGCATCTCTGAATTAGGCATCATCAGTGATTATTTGATTTACACTGAAAGAATAATTTTCATCATTTTTGCAACTTAATTTCTAATAGTTTCAGGGAATAAAACCAATGTGTGGTATTTGTGTATATAAGATACAGTAGATTTGTCTAAGTGTTAAGAGTTGATGAGTCTGTTAATCATAGGTTTGAACAATTTTTTAAACAGTTAAGCAGTATGAAAATGAACTAGGAAGTATTTCCTCCTTCTAGCACATGCCCAACATTTTTGAACACTACTATTGAACAAACCAACAATAACAGGAATGCTTCCTTAAGGAAACATTGGTTAGCTGGTCCATGACAGATGATAGTTTCAGTAGGCAGAAAAGAGGCTATGAGGTTATTAAGATGCAGAATGACAGCGTTTTGAATTATGGAATATATAGGTTTTTTTTCTCCCTATCAAACACAGACACCATCTTTTCTGGGAAGTAAATGTTCTACCACTGCTTTTTACGGGACCGTAAAAATAAGAGACCCTTCAAATTGTAGTGCATTACATTAACAAAGAATAATATGTAAGATAAAATGATATGTATAAAAAAGTAACCAGATTAATGTTTCTTAAAGCATACTTCTTTATATCATTCTTCTTCAGAAAAGATGCTGGATATGCATGATTTAAAGCTGAAATGCAGGTGGAAATTCAGAAACAATCATGGTATCTTGAATGCCAATTACACTATCCCATTATCACATTTCTAAATCCAAGGTTTAGGAGCAACTTTCTCAAGAGATTGTGTGAAGCAACAAATACAGTGTAAGCAAAAGTATTAGAAAAGAAATACCTAAATCAGGGTAATCACATTGTTTGTAAAGATATTCAAAAGCATCTTTGTATACTTCTTAAAGAAGTATACAAAACTTTGAGGTTATGTCAGCAAAATTACACTGTCATCATGGACACAATCTGCAAGACAAACAGGTGAAAGGGAGATACATTTTCATCTTCCTCTATGTCTTAATTACTTCTCTCATTGCTGGGACAAATACCCAACACCCAAAGTTAAAGGAGGAAAGGTTTATTTCAGCTCACAGTTTGTAGAGGTTTCAGTCCCTAGTCAGCTGGCTCAAAGGTAGGGCAGCATGGCAAAGGGACATGGCAGAAGAGAAACAGTCCACGGCAAAACATGCAAGAGGCAGCAGGCAGCAAGTCTCCCTCTCCTTATTCCATCCAGGCTGACAAGCATTTTGGGCTGTGCCATTCACACCAGGGTGGGCCTTACATTATCCATACTCAGAACTTTGCTGAACCAGTTTAGTTATCACACACCTGTGATCTAGCCACCTCCCAGAAGCACATGAGGCTTTAGGAGGACATCTAGATACTCAGATAGTGTTAAAGAAGAAAAGCTTAACTCTGTGGCAGCAGAATCTTATACCAGCAGTGTCTATGACCAAAAATACTGTGTTCCTCCACCAAGCTTATTATGAAGTAAGCAAATGTGCATTATAGCAGTCAACAGTGTTTGAGGAAATACTTTTCCTGTACTATATCAAATTGAAGATACAACTTCAAGAATTTCTTTAGGGCTAGGAATGTAGCTCAGTGGTAGAACACCTGCTTAGCATTTGCAAGGCCCTAGATTCAGTCCCCAGCTTCACATACATACATACATACATATATGTGAGCATATAATGATTTTTAGAATTGAGATAAAATGTTAGATTTATTCGTGTGTCCTCTATTTATCTTTCATGAGTTTTTATTGCCAGTGGAGGATATAATCACTTCCAGTCAAAACGAAAATATTTCATCATGCGCCTATAGAGCAATCACACAGGTTTTCAGTACATACTTGAAAAATCAAGTTAATAAACTTACAGTTTTACCACATGTAAGAAAATCATCTATTATAGTTGTGAGGCCTTAACCTACATGTCCTTGAAAACCTTAGAACTTAACAGCTTGTTGACTAATATCACCATTTTACTATGATAATAGTTTTTACTGCAAATTAGAGGTTCTTTGTCTTTTGATCTATATATCATTAAATAATTCTGACTAAAAAGCAGGGGAAAAGAACAAAATCAAACATTGATCCATACAGACTTTTGAAGAAAAAGTAAATTCTTCTCACATTGTCAGAAAAAAGTACACGAATCTTCTGGGGAGAGAATATAGTTTGTTAATCATTTCTACCAGATTTTTTTTAAATTTTTATAATGTTTATTTGAAAAGCACACAATGTAGTGATAGGTCATGCTTTTAGAGTTTATCATTTCTAATACAAAGAATTTTTGGAAATTGCTTAACTCCAATGCTTCAATTCACATTTAAGATGGTTATAATTTCTGCTAAGATATTAATCACATAACTTTGAAAATTGTCCTAAATCGAAATTTGAATAGCAGAACATTTCCTTTTAGAAACTGTGTGTCAGTTGACACACCCTAATCCCCACCTCTCAAAAAAAGGCGCCTTATAAACCTAGTAACATCAGAAGTTCTTAGTTGAGTTGTCGCTTTTAATTACAATATATACAGCCACTTTTCAAATGTAAATATTTATATTTTTCCAGTTAATTTGTTTATTCAAAAATTCAAGTTGACATTCTACTTTCCCTTAAAGAGGGTAAAAATCAGTATCAGATACAATGTCATCCTTAATGTTCTTACATAAATATGTTCTTTTCACAAGTAAACATTTTTGCTAGCCTGTGTACAAAAATCCATTTCTAAAATCCTTGTTTGCTGTACATACAGCTATCAGCTTTGTAAAATGAAGTGGGCTATATTTATTTTTTTTAATGGTGCAATTGTTTGCTTTCAAAAGATAATATTTGTTGTTACACCACAGCAGCCAATTTTCTACAATGCAAAGACGAATATTGTAAATTATAGGGAAATGCAAAAAGCAGCCTAGAGTATTTATTTAAGATACTACTTCAGATTTCTTGTAGGGATAGGGGATTCAGGCAGGAGGAATACTACATTACAAAATAAGAATGTAGTTTTTTCCTCTTACTATTCTGAATCATTGCCGTTTGTCCCTCCACCCCCTTTTCCCCTTGTTTTTATCAGATACATTTCCACACAGCCTTTGGGAAATGAACCTGTTTTTAGGGCAGTTAACTACAGAGAATACTGGAGAAGAAAAAGCCAAACTAAAAAGAACAGGCTTTGAAACCCTTGGGGTATGAATGAAGCAAGACAATCTGGAAGGTAGAAACAAGGATTGTACAGAAATGATTTTTAAAATGACAGTGGTAGCAGAGATTAGATCGTAGACAAGTGAAGAATATGACAGGGATCGAAAAAGAGGAAAGAGCCTGACTGGAGTAAGAGAAAATTAGGCATGAATATCTAAGTGGAAAATTGCTTAAGTAAAACTAAAAAGCAAGTCTTTTTTTGCAATACTGGGGATTAAACCCAAACCCTTATATTTTAGAATCTAATTCAGATCATCACACAGAACTAAAACATTGAAATTTTTTTTTTTTAAGTTAAAAGTGTCTTTTTTCTTTTTAGGTAAGCTAGCTAACTGTTTTAGTATCAGTTCACTATACCTATTCTCCACAAATGTTTAAAAACATTCTTTAGAATATTCTAAATACTGACATTTGAATTATGCAAAGATTAATAGAAATGTGAATTGACAATTTTTTGTGTCTTATTTCACTTAAAATTATGGTCTCAGAATGCATCCATTTACATGACTCAAGTTTATCCTTTATGGCAGAGTAGTACTCCATTGTATATAAATAACACATTTTCTTTATCTGTTCATCTTTTGATAGGCATATGGGCTGTATCCAAGATTTAGCTATTATAAACTGTGCTGCTATAAACGTGGATGTGCATATTTCACTGTGATATGATGCTTTTACTTCTTTTGGGAAATTACCACCAAGGAAAATAGCTGGGTTAAATGGAACCTCTATTTTTAGTTTTTTGAGGAATCTCCATACTGATTTCCATAGCAGTTCTATCAGTTTATGCTCCCACGAACAATGGAGAAGGGTTTCTTTTGCCCCACATCCTCACCAGCATTTGTTGTTGGTTGATTTCCTTATGATAGCCATTCTTTCTGGAATGAAATGGGATCTCAGTGTTATTTTAATTTGCATTTCTCAAGTCACCAGTGGTGGTGAACATTTTTTCATGTATTTATTTGCTGTTTGTACTTTTTCACCTGGGAAGTTTCTGTTCATTTCAGATGCCCATTTTTGGATCTTCAAATTTGGGGTTTTGATTTTTGTAAGTTCTTCATGTGTTCTAGATATTACTCCTTTGGCTGAGGAATAGCTGGTAAAAAAATTTTTTCCCACTTCATGGGTTGTCTCTTCACTCTGTTGGTGGTTTCTTTTACTGTGCAAAAGCTTTTTAATAAGATGAGATTCGGGCTGGCGATTTAGCTCAGTGATTAGAGTGCTTGCCTTGCAAGTACAAGGCCCTGAGTTCGATCCCCGGCACCGCAAAAAAAAAAAAAAAAAAAAAATGCACTAATAAGATGAGATTCCAGTTGATTCTTTGTGACATTTCCTGTGCATTTAGGATTTTGTTCAGAAAGTCTTTGCCTATACTTATGTCTTCAAGAGTTTTACCTGTTCTGTCTTCCAGTAGATTAAGCATTTCTGGTTTTAGCGTTTAAAACTTTGATCCATTTTTATTTTAGTTTAGTGTGTGACGAAAGATAATGGGTCTAGCTTCAGTCTTCAACTTGTGGAAAGCCAGTTTTCACAGCACCATTAATTAAAGAGGCCATCTTTCGTCCAGTGAGAGTGTTTGTCCTCTTTGTCAAACATACAGTAACGGAGTGTGCTTGGAGTTGTTTCTGCATCTTCTCTTCCATTCCATTGATCATCAGGTCTGGTTTTTTGCCAGTACTGTGCTGTTTTTATCATGGCAGCTTTGTAGTATAACATCACATCAAGGATTGTGATGCCCCCGGTCTTGCCTTTGTTGCCCAGAATTGCTTTTGCTATTACTGGTCTCTTCTGGTTCCATATGAATTTTAGTATTATTTTCTCTAGTTCTCTGAGGTATGCTGTTGGTATTTTGATTGAGATTGCATTAAATCTGTATAACAATTTTGGAAGTATGGCTGTTTTCACTAAATTTGTTCTGCCTATGCAAGAACAAGGGATATCTTTTCATTTTCTAATATCCTCTTTGGTACTCCTTTTCAGAATACCGTAGTTTTCAATGTAAAGGTCTTTCACTTCCTTTGTTAGATTGAGTCCTAAGTACAGTGGTGCCTGGGTTCTTGAACACTTTTTGTTTCTGAACAGTTTGATTTGAAAACAAACATTCAGCAAAATTTTGTTTTTGTTTGTAAACTCTGCATCAGGTAACACACTGTGACCATCTTTCCCACACAGATATGAACATGGACATCTTTTCCAGAATTGTGGTAACGAATTAAGTTAATGAGCCAAGTTACCACTGTATTTCATTTTTCTTGATGTGTTGTGAAAGATGTTGTTTCCTTAATATCTCAGTGAGTTTGTTGTTCATATACAGAAATCCTATTGATTTTTGAGTGTTTACTTTGTATCCTGCTACACTACCAAATTTGGTTATTAATTCTACGAGTCTTTTGTTGGAGTTTTGAAAGTCTTCTATCTAGAGCATCATGTCATCCACAAATGATGATAATTTCACTTCTTCCTTTTCTATTCATATTCCTTTTCTTTCTTTCTCTTGTCTCATTACTCTGGCTAATTTTTCCAGAACTATATTGAACAGGATTGGTGATGGTGAGCATCCTTGTCTTGTCCTTGATTTTAGAACAAAAGCTTTCAGTTTTTGACCATTTAGTGTAATGGTAATTGTTGGTTTGTCATAGATAGCTTTTATCAGATTGAGGTAAAGACTTTCTATTCCATTTTTCTGTAGGATTTTTATCATTAATAAGCATTGGACTTTTGTTAAATGCTTTTACTGCATCTATTGAGATGATCTTGGGGTTTTGTCCTTAGTTCCGTTAATGTGGTGTGTTACATTTATTGATCTGTATATGTAGAACCATCCTTGCATCCCTAGCATGAATCCTACTTGGTCATGGTGTATAATCTTTTCGATGATTTGCTGCGTTGTTTGCCAGTATCTTATGGATTTTGCATCTATATTCATTAAGGGATTTGGTCTGTAATTGTCTTTTCTTGTTGGACCCTTCTCTGTTTTTTGGTGTCAAGGTTATGCTTGCTTCCAGAAGTGACTTTCAGAATATTGCTTCCTTTACGATTTCATTAACTTATTTGAGGTGTAATGTCATTAGATCTTCTCTAAAGTTCTTGTAGAATTCAGCAGTGCATCTGTCAGGACCTGGGCTTTTCTTTGTTGATACGTTTTTTCTTTTAACTTCTTCAATTTCGTTAACTGATAATGGGTTATTTAGAATTTTTATATCTTCTTGATTCAGTTTTGGTAATTGATATGTGTCTAGGAATCTATCCATTTCTCCTGAATTTTCTGTCTTATTAGCGTAGAAGTTCTCAAAATAGGTACTAAAGATATCAATTTTTCCAGGATTCATTGCAATTTCACCCTTTTCATTCTTGATTGCTTGGATCTGAGTTTTTTCTTTCCTTCTGTTGATAAGATTTTAAGGTTGTCTAAGAGTTGTCTGTTTTATTTAATCTTTAAAAGAGCCAAACATTTTTTAAATAAATAAATAAAAATTTTAAAAAAGAGCCAACTCTTTAATTCACTGATTCTTTTTATTCTTAGTCTCAATCACATTAATTTCTGCTCTGATCTTTATAATTTCCTTTTTCATACAAGCTTTGGATTTAACCTGCTCTTCTTTTTCTAGAACCTTGAGGTTCAACATTAGGTTATTTATTTGAGCTTGTTCTGTTTTTCTGATATGGAAATTCACCACTATAAATTTCCCTCATAGGACTGTTTTCATTGCATCCTATAAGTTTGGTATGTCATATTGGCACTATCGTTTTATTGTAGAAACTCTTAATTTCTTCTTTATTGTTGTGTGACCCATTGGTTGTTCAGGAGGGTATTATTTAATTTCCATGTATTTGTGTAGTATTTGTGGTTTGTTTTGCCATTCATTTCCAATTTCATTGCACTATGATCTGATAATATGCATGGGATAATTTCAATAACTTTGCATTTTTTAAGCATGTTCTATGAATTAGTATGTACTCTGTTTTGGAAAAAGTCCTGTGTGCTTCTGAGATTTTTCATATCGATTAGTGTTTGTTTTATATGGTTGGGTGCACCGATGTTCAGTACATATGTATTTCATGATTGTTATCTCTTCCTCTTGGATTGTTCCCTTACCAAGTAAGTAAGTTGTGACCTTCTTTGTCTGTTCTTACCAGTCTTGGCTTGAAATCCACTTTGACTTGAAATCTACTTTGTCTGCAAATAAAATAGGTATCCCTGCTTTTTTCTGGGTTTCTGTCCAATAAAGTATTGTTTTCCATCCTTTGATTTACAGTCTGTGAGTTTCTTTTTTAATTAAATGTGTTTCTTGTATGCAGCATATTGTTGGATCTTCTTTCTGTTTCTTTTGATTGGTGAATTGAGACCATTCACATCGATGGTTATAACTGATAGGTATTGACTTGTCCTTGTCCACATATTATTTTCCTGTTGTTAATTCCCTTTCCCTGCTATTTCATTTCTTGCCTTGCCTGGTAGATTCATTCTATTGGGATTCTTGAAATTGTTTTCTTGTTCTAGAGTATCTTTCAGAACTTTTTGGAATGCTAGTTTGGTGGTCAAGAATTTCTTCAGGTGTTCTTTATCATGAAAGTATTTCATTTCTCCATCAATTTTGAAAGATAATTTTGTGGGATAAATTAATAAGGATTGGAGGGTTTTTTTCTTTTAGGCCTTAACTACTTCACTCCAAGCTCTCCTTGACTTGAGGGTTTGTGTTGAGAAGTCTGTTATGATTCTGATGGGCTTTCCTTTATAGGTGATATGTTTCTTTTATCTAACAGCTTTTAATATTCTGCTGTTGTATTAAATTTCTGGAATCTTAACTATTGTATGCCTTTTTTTCTGATCATGGCTAATTGGAGTTCTATATGCCTCACTTATCTGTATGTCAGATTCTTTTTCCAAGCTTGGGAAGTTTTCTGCTTATTCTATGTGTTTTATGTCCTTTGTGCTATCTTCTGATTTTTCATTGATTCCTATTAATCTCATGTTACTTTTCTTTGCATCATCTAGCAGCTTTTGGATTAATTTTTTGTCATGCCATTTTGTTTTTAAGATGTCATTCATTTGATGATCACTAACTGTAACCCTGTCCTCTAGATCTCATATTCTGTCTTCACATTGGTTGATTCTGCTGTATATACTTTTGGTAGAATTTTAGTCTCCTGGATATCTGTTTGAATCTGTTTTCTGGAATCCAGTTCTTTTCTTTGTTGGATATTCATAGTTTCTATTACTTTCCTGAGCGCCTCTGTTTTTTGTTTTTTGTTTTTTTAACCTGTCTCTACTCTAGATTCACTAATTATGTCCTTCATTATGGTTATCATCTCTTTAATTATTTGTGTAATTATTTCTGGGGGTTTTTTTTCTAGAGACTCATTTTTCTGCTTTGCTGCTTCTGCTGCTACCATTTCAGAAAGTTCAGCTGGGTGACTTTCAATTTCTTCTACCTTATTGTCCCCCTGGATTTGCCTTGTGCAAGCTGGAGGTCTGGGGTTGCATCTTGCTTCTGTGTTTGCTCATTTTCTATTTCTTTATTGTTGTTTATTTTCTGCATGGATGCTTGTAAATTGCTTAGAGTAGGTAGCTTTATTACTAGTATTAAGACATATTTAGGAAATAACTACTTTTAGAGATGTCTTCTAGGCATAGCTGGCTGTTGGCCTTTGAGTCTGTCCCAGGATCCTACCTCTTCTGCTTAATAGGGATGAGAGGTTGCAGCCTGTTTGGCCTAGCACCTGTTTCTTTGTTACTGAACTGTAGTATTGTTTATGTCCCCCAAACAATCTAGAAATTGGCATACAAGGAAGATCAGTTGATCACAAGTAACTGTGTCATCTTGGCAATAACAATTGCATCAAACACAGATTAGAAAATGATGAAATGTGATGACCAATAATTTGCCACTTTTAACCATATGTACAAAATTTATAGTTATATAACAAAACCTAAGACAAATCAGAAAATTATATACATTAAATATCCACTCAGTAGAGCACCTTTACCTTAAGGGGAGAAAATTAAAAGGAAGAAGAGGGGGAAAATAGAGAAATAAAAGAAGAAAAAAAGATTAAAAGCAAGGCTGAAAGACAGAGGATGATTACAGCAACAAAACAAAAAACTACAATCTTCAACCCTCCCAAAGAAACAACAAACTATCAGAGAAAAAACAAAAAAGTTTATTTGTGATTTTAAGCTTGTGTTTATCTTCTGGGGTCTGTACTTTAGTGGCAGTGTCCAATGTGAAGTGTGACTCTGCTCTTCTTAATAGACAAGGATGCAGTCAGAACACAGATCCATGCTAGATAATTCCAGCCAGGAGTAGGATTAGGACATGGTACTGATTCTGGGACTTTCAAATCCACAAAAATTCAGACTAAACCTGCTGTCTGGTCATGGGTTTGGGGCCTGAGTTGTTTAGCTTATAACAGTCTGGGTGTCTCTGCCCGGCCTGCCCACAGCTCCCTGACCATTGACATCTCCTGTGATTGGCTCTCACCCAGCCACTGTGGTTGTTTAGCACTGGGATCCCTGAGTTGAAGCCAGCCCATGGCTGCTCTGATTCCCTGGGCTCATTTTGCCCCTCCCTAAAATGGCATCTGACCAGGCACCCTCTCTAGGGGACACAGCAGTTGCTTGGACTGGAGTTACTCACTAGCTGTTGCAGTGCACATCATCTACTGCTCCATTCCACGGGTGCGTTTCTCCCTAGAGGCCTTAGGAGTTGCCTGCTTTCACTGTTTTTCTGTAGATTCAATCTTCCTTTCTCATGCCTCAAGCCAGGAGCCAGGGAGAGAGTGCAAGTTCTCCCTTCTGTTCTTTTTGCATTGTGGTCAGTCTCTTCAATATCTCTCTAGGGTCCAATTTTCCCTTCGTGTCCTTCCTGGGTCCCAGGGATCTACTTCTCTGCTTTTCTTCCCCAAATTGTTATTTTCCAGTGTCCGTATTTCAAATCTTGGACAGGGTGATTTGTTACTGCTTACTGTTCCACCATCTTCCTGGAAGTCTTAATTGACAACTTTTAAGTCACATTAAAACAGTTTTCCTTTTTTGACTGACTTGGCTTTTATTGTCTTCAGTAATTTCAGAGATGATGAGTCCCTTAGTTTAAGAACAATAATAACAGTAGTGAATATCATTAGGTATTTCTCTTTGCTCAGCATTTAAAATACATTTTCTTTTTATCAGAACTCAGTCCAAGAAAGCTATTGAACCCCTATGCCATTAACTTTGCTGTCTAAAATATTGAAATCTCAAGTTTATAGAATTTCCTTCATTGTCATATTTTTCCTGTTATTTTAAAA
Organism: Hystrix cristata; assembly: GCA_004026905.1. NCBI lineage: Eukaryota > Metazoa > Chordata > Mammalia > Rodentia > Hystricidae > Hystrix > Hystrix cristata. Next base: position 45,832 of record PVJO010010846.1, on the reverse strand, counting down.
AATCTTTAGAGATACGAATTTTCTTGTATATGTTTGTTTTTATTTCATATTTTCCTTCCTTTCTAAAACTTCTTTACTTATTATTGGAATTGACTCAGTTATGAGCATTTGAATTTCTCTGAACCGACAAAGTGTCTCTTTATCTATAAAATAGGAGTAATAGTAGTCACTACATCATAGGGCAACTGTGAAGATTGAGTTGTATTATAAATGCAGGTCACAGAGAACTGTGTCTCACACATAAACCTTGCATAATTATTAACCATTTTTATTTTTGTTAAAACTGTCTGTGATATACATAATTGTTTAACTTTATAGTATAAACATAGAGAAGAAATATTATTCTCGCTATTATGTGTGCAAAGTTTGGAAACTTCATGATACTTACTAATTGTCTATCCATTTTTGGGGGGTTTTTTTGTTTTGTTTTTTGGGTTTTTTTGGTGTTGGAGATTGAACTCAGGGCCTTGTGCTTGCAAGGCAAGCACTCTAACCACTGAGCTAAATCCCCAGCCCCTCTATCCCTTTCAAAGACTGACTCTATTATGTATTGGGTAGAAGTCACCAAGACGGTGGGCATTCAGACGACTCTGTAATTACTGTAAATTTCCTGTATCATTAATGGAATTACTCATTGTTTTATTTAATTTATGCTAAAGTGAATTTTACTTATGTACTTTGGTAAGCTATATAAAAAAATCGTCACTTCTAGCTAGTTAAGACAAATACTTCATATTTTATTATATATCTACCAGATTTTTACTGTCCTAAGAAAAATAACACTCACTTCATATATCTATGAACATAAAATTTCCTACTTCTTTCCTGAAAGATGAAAGACTCTGATATAAAACTTCCATGTTAGAGTTATTTAATCTGCATATGCTATCTCTTATAGAATTACTCTGGGAAGTATGAGACCTATGTAAAAATGTAAACAAAAAGGAAGGAAAGCTCTTGTTTATGTTTATGCAACTGTCTTTAACAGCAAATGTCGTAGTCATTTATTATGTTGTTGTTTACATGGACTCCATTAAGTATGTCAGCTGTTGTGCTTCCTAATTAATTGTTGTTATATATGAGACATTTTTGCACTTACGAAAAAGAAATCATGTCTAAGAAATGTAGAATCATTGGACATCTGTTGTCTTCTCTATACATTACTAATTAATAAAAAGTGTTGTTAACATAACCCCACACAATGATTGTACGATCATTATTCAAAAGCAGCTGTTCTAACGGGGTAATTAAGAAAGCTTTTATTCTGATTTTGGTGCCCATATTTATATGTGTTCAATGTATTAAAATAGTGGGAATGTTTAAGTGATTCTTTGTGTATCTGTTTAAGTTTGGATACCAAGTCATCTTCATTTCCACCTCAGTTTGGTAATCAGCAGTTTTTTATTCAACATATTACTGGAAGATTTGTCCAGTCTACAAAAACTCATTTGTAGAAAACTCATAGACAGCTTTTTCAAAACTCTTTATTTTAAATTATTTTTCACTTTAAAGTCTTGTTAAAACCCAAGCCTTCAATTGTGAGTTTCTGTCTCTTTCTCTGTGTCTCTCTGTATATCTCTCTCCCTCTCTTTTTCTCCCTCCTTACAAGAGAAAGAGAATGGAAGGAAACCCCTATGTCTTGTTCAAAATAATTGACCCACCTTCTGTAATATACAAGATTTTTGTAAATATTTGAATGTAGGTCAACTCTTCCAAAGGGATGTATCTTTTACCTTATATTATGGTGTATATGGTACAATATAATCTCAAATTAGTGTCATCTCTGAGACTTATGAAGAAGAGAGTAGAAAAACACTCCACAATGCAAGGCACATTGGACTTCAGCAGAAAAATAAACATGCACTCACACTCAAAGATGACAAGCCACACTGTGATACAGTCTAACATAAAGGAGAATCAACTGGAATATTTCTGAAACTTCAGGCAGTAGAACATGTCAGAAGAGAAAAGATGATTGTGGGAGGTTTTTTGGTTGTTTGGTTGGTTGATTTGGGTTTTTTGTTTGGGTTTGGTTTGGTTTGGTTCTGGTCAGTTTGGTTGGGTTGTGGTTCTGGGGATTGAACCCAGGGTCTTGGGCACTTGCTCTACTGTGAGCTACATCCCCAGTGCTTCTTATTTTTTGAGATAGGATCTCATTAAGTTGCTCAGGCTGGCCTCAAACTTTGTCCCTCTTGCCTCAGCTTCATGAGTAGCTGAGATTACAAATCTGTAAGACGATCATTTCAGAAGAAAAAGATGGAATACAAAATGCTATGTAATAAAAGAACAAGACACTAATAGAAAACACAAATGTGTAAAAGAACAAAATTGAACTTTGCTCATTATAGGTATGCTCTTAAAACAGTCTGTATGAATTAAATTTTTATAAATTGGAAAGAGGTTAATTACTGGTCCCTATTCAAGTCATACCAAGCACCCGGTTTTACAGGATCAGGAATAATCTGCTGCTATGTTACAGGAAAGGGCCCTAAGATTAGATAACATACTTCCATCTTCTAAGAGATTTGCTAGTTGGAATTTTTCTAGTTTGATGTTTTTATACATCTGTTCATAAAAGACACCCAGAAACATCTATGCTATACAGGTCTTTTATTATATGTATGTATGTATTATTTTTGTAGTGCCAGGGATTGACCTCAGGGTCTTGTGCATGCTAATCAACCCCACCACCAATGAGCTAACCCTAACCCACTCGCCACCCCACCGCAACATTTTTTTTCTTTGAGACTAGCTCTCACTACATTGCCAGACTAACCTCAAACTCCTGGTTCAAATGATTATCCTGCCTCCACCTCATGGGTGCCTGGAACTACAGAACTACAGGCATGCACCAAAGTACCCAATTTAAGGGCTTTTGGTTTTAGTCACTGAATTTGTACTTGATCTGGGCATGGTGGCCCATAATCACAGCTACTTTAGAGTCTGAGGAAGTAGGATTTCAAGGTCAAAGTCAGCAGGGGCAACTTATCAAGACCCTTTCTCAAAATTAAAAGAATAAACAGGCTATGAATTTAACTCAGTGTCAGACCCTGGGTTCAGTCCCAGCAACCACCCCCGGGAAAAAAAAAAAAATGTACTTGAAAGATTTTAAAAAGTAGTTCGATCATGTAGCATGCTCTAACATGTAGCATTCACAACTAAGTAGCTTTTATCTTTATGCATTGTAGTTTCTGGGTGGTGGTTAATTTTAATTTCTCGCTTCTGTTTATTCAAAGACCTCATGATGGGGGGAAAGGATGTTTTCCTGGTATATATTTCTTAGATACATAATTTTTTTCAAGATTGAGATTCTTCTCACTAATAATGGATTTTCCAGAGGTGGATGTGTGTGTGTGTGTGTGTGTGTGTGTGTGTGTGTGTGTGACTAAAGATAATTTTAGGCCTGGAAAAACTCAATGATAGAGACTTGCCTAGATACATGAGGCCTCTGGGTTTGATCTCTGATACCACAAAACAGAGTCAAAAACAAAACAAGAAAAATTCATAGAGTGTATTATTAGTACAGTGTTCTTAAATCAATTTAAAGAAAAAATCACTTAAAACCACAAGGACAACAAGCTCTATCATGTACAGGTACAAATTCCCTATGATGAATGTTATCAATATGTACATCTAAAATGTACCATTAAAATAAAATTTTTTTAAAAACCCACAAGGACAGAGGGAGTGTACTGACATTTTAAAATATATACTAACAAACTTTTCAAATAAAGTACAGTTGCATAGTGAACCTAAGCAAAGATCCATTTGAATGATGTTACTGTGCTATTTTTAGACCTTTGTTACGTGATTCACTGATTCATGGTACACACTTCCCAAATAGTTCCTTTTTTGGGTCCTCATGAAAAAGTATTTTTTTAAAAAGTGCATTTCTTATTTCTCATTGATCTTTCTACTTCCTCAGTAAAACTGCAGTACTATGTGTTTATCTCCTGATCAAAAAAATTAATGACAGCTATGTGTAAAACGGGTTATAGTTGAAAAAAATATTTTGGGGCTGGAGTCTGACTCAATGGTAGAGAGCTTGCCTAGCATACGGGACTCTGATTCCAGTCCCCAGCACCACACACACACACACATACACACACACACACACACACACACACACACACACACCCCAAAAAATTTTTAATGATCATTTTTAATGAGCTAGTTTTAATGAAACTAGTTTTTATCAGAACTAATTTTCCAGCTTATAGATGTTTATTTACCTTAAAACATATTTCTAAATTACATGTAGAATCAGTTTGTCAGAAATACTTTATTAAGATATTTTCTTCTTGATACTTCATACCACACATGAGCTCTGTCCCCTTGTAAATCAACCTTTTATCTGTGTATGAAGTGTTGCCTGTAACCTGGAGCCAAGGGAGTGACCTAAAGAATACATGTAAAAACCAGGTGATGGAGAGATTATTACAGGACAGCTTCCATTCTCAGATAACCTTGTAATGAGGGGAGGTGAGAGAAGGAAGGCGAGGGTAGACTAACTGAATTCTTACAGGGCAGGTTATGAAAATTGCTTATGTAATTCCATCTCACAGCCCCTAGGAACATAGCTGGTACTTTCCCTTTTCACAGACGAGGAAACTGGATCTCCAAACTGTCAAGTGATTCATCCAAAATACTGGTTACAGGCCCAGGTCCAGCTAACTCCCAAAGTTACATGTTCTTTCCACAATACAACTCTTGGATATTGAAACTAGAATGGGCCTTTAGAATAATACAGTTTAAGTCTCTCACTTTGTTAGGAGACAGGCTCAGATTAGCAAAGTGACTATCCCAAGTTAGTAACCACTTAATGAAATTCTGTATTTAACATAAAGAATGGTTAATTCTTTCTAAAATAATTTTTAACTAGAGGCGATTCTATGAAGTACAGAAATAGCAATGCTCCATTTTAAGGTATTTTTAAACAGAATAATGATGCAATTAGTAAACGTCATACATACTGCATTTGTTTGCTATTTCTGCTGTGACAAATTCCCAGAAACTTGTTAGCTTAAAACAATAATGAATTTCCTATCTTACAGTTCTAGAGGGCAGAAATTAAAATCAGGGTGTCAGCCTGACTAAAGGCTTTCTGGAGGGCTCAGGAGAAAACCCCTTTTCTTGCCTTTTCCAGTTTCTAGAGGCCAACCACATTTTTGGCTCATGGCCCCTTCCTCGTGTCACCATCACATTCTTACAATGGACTCTGACCCTCCTGCCCTTGTCTTGTAAGGGCCCTTATGGTCATATTGGGCCCATCCCGATCACCCGGGAAAATCACCCAACTCAAGATCCTTAACTTGATCGCAAGACAATTTTACCACAAGAAGTAGCATTCACAGCTTCACTTAGAATGTGGACACAGGGCAGGCATCATTCTGTGCACTGCGTTTATACATGCCCATGTGAGCTTTCATGTAACAACACATACATTAAAACCTTCCTCATCCAGGCTCACCTGGGAATAAGCTATTCTAGACAAATAAGCTTTCTATATCTTTACATTCAAATCATGCTCCTTTGAAATTTCTTTGTTTATGGAAAGTGTTCTAAAAACTACTCACTTCCCTTTCTCCTTAAGGAATGATTGTTGTCCCTCTAAGCATCAGTTACTGAGCTGTGCCTTAAGTACAGCGGTAAATGCTAATGTAGGTGTAAACTGTTTGAAACACAGAACTCAGTGGGTTTAAACCCTACAATGAAACTGGATTTGCTTTAAGCTGATTGTTCCATCATTTTTTTCTTTGTCAAGAATGTGAACTGAAAGTTGTATACCTGTGCAGCCCTATAAACACCATCATGTGATGGGCTTTCTGGAAAATTGAGTCAGAAGTCACAGCAGTCTCCTCCGAAGTAAGAGAAGAGTGTACTTTATCAAAATCTAAAAAGCTCCTCTGGCAGTTGCAAATCTTGCAAATCTTTTGCTATTTGTCAGCACTTAAAACAACATTTCTGATTTCTGAATGACTGATATCTAAAGACTGCAGTCAGCCCCTTATAATTTTATATATATTTCCCATTTCTCCTAGGTGGGCTAATAGGGTCTGGAAGAGATTGCTGGCTCTCTCAAAAGCTTTTACTAGTGAGTTTTTTGGGTTTTGGTTTTTTGGTTTTTTGCCTTAATTGTGGAACAGCACTTTTTCTGATATGACCAGTCCACACTTCTTTTAGATTTTCTTTTTCATTTAAATAGAAAACAGCAACAATAAAAATATTTATGTTGGAGTGCCTGGACCACACTAAGTGCTTACTAAGTATTCATTTTTTATTACTAGTTTAATTTTTGAAGTCACTTCTGAAATAATTTTAGGAAAATTTAGTAAAGTAGCATAGGGCAGAAAGACTATCTTCTGCATCCTCAGGATATTCTACCCAGTGTTCTGGCATTTGCTTTTAAAGTATAGATCTAAGATGTTCTCTTATTTACAGAACAATAAGATATTATAACCCTACAGAGAGATACTTATCTGTTGGAGCACTAGCACATAGTATATTCACATTTGTTCAACAAACGGTGGCTTCTTTCTGTATGCCTGGCACTACATTGGCCATCAATTGAAAGAAAATGCTTCCATAAGTAGTTGACAGTGTGATGAGGTCATCCTGTGGCAAGTGTGGTAGAAGTAGGGATATGATGGGGAATCCCGAAGAGATCATGGCTTAATCTACAGTAGACAAATGTACAACTCTTCTTAACACTCTGGGATCATGAATTTTTACCCCTTCAATCTTTAATTTCAAAATGGGCAAAAGACATGATAGACCATAGGGGTTGTTCAGATAGCACATAACCACATAAAAAGTGTTCAATGTTACTAGAGTTTGGGGAAATACATATTAAAACCATAGTGAGGAATCACTACACCCTAACAAAATGGCTAAAAACATGCCAGTTACACCAAATGCTAGCAGGAATTCAGAGAAACTGGATCACAGTGCTAGTGGGAATGTAAAATAGTATGTGCGCTCTGGGAAAGAGCATAGCAGTGTCTGATTATCCTGACTAGGAGTTTTTCAGTAAATGTCAATTTACCTGAGTTCTGTAATCTGCTTTAGCTAATGATTGACTGGTCTTAGTTACTTTTTCATTGCTGGACAAAATACCCGACACCCACAAGTTAAAGGAGGAAAGGTTTATTTTGGCTCACAGTTTGTGGAGGTTTACATAGCTGGCTCCAGAGCAGTGTGACATGGCAGGGGAGGCATGGGCAGTCAGGAAGCGGCAGCAGTTAGCCTCCCTTTCCCTTTTATTATATTCAGGCTCCCAGCTTTGTTGGTGGCCACCTACACCCTGGGTGGGCCTTGCCATTATCCACACCCAGAACTGTGCTAAACCAATCAGTGGACTAATTTAGTTATCACACACCCTTAATCTGTATCCACACAAACTACATCCAGCCACCTCTGAAAAGTGCCACATATGAGCACATGAGGTTTTCTGGGGACATCTAGATATGTGCCATAACAGAACCCAAAGAGGTAGTTGTGAAAATCCCCAGTTTATAGGCAGTTGGTCAGAAGTTCTGGAGGTTCAGATTTGGGATTGGATGTAAAGTAGGAGGCAGTCTTCTGAGACTGAGCCCCTAACCTGTGGGATCTGACATAACTCCAAGTGGATCGTTGTCATAATTGAATTAAACTAGCCAGTGTTAGAAAATTTGTTGTTGGAGGTAAATCTTGTCCCACATTTGATTGTAGAAGTGTTCTGTGTGTGAGAATAGGAAAAAGTTTGGTTTTTCTTATCACATAGAAATGCTATTGTCCTTCATTGAATAAATGGATAAACAGTTGATACATCCATGCTGCAGAGCACTACTCAACAATGAAAAGGAACAAATTACTGACGTAAAAAAAAAAAATTACTGACCTATACAACAGCATGGATGAATCTCAAGGAATTATTATGCAAAGTGAAAAGAACCAATATTAGAGGTTGCATAATATGTAATTCCATTTCTAAAGCCTTCTTCCAATGACAACTTTTAGAGACAAGGAGCAGTCGTGGCTATCAAAAGTAGCACAAAGGATATTTGTGATGAACCTGTTCTGTCTTGATTTTTCTGATGATAAGACAACATAGTACTAAGTAAATACATGTATGAGTGCACATAAAATTGATAGATCTGGAAAAGGTCAATGTACTGTATTACTATCAATTTTCTGCAGTATACTAATATGCAAGTTGTCACATTGAGAAAAGTTGAGTGAAGGATATATGTGGTTTCTGTCTTAAAACAGATCCCATAGTTTAAAAAAAAAATGATAAGCATAGAGGCTGAGTAGAACATTAGCTTTTTGGGTCAGTAAAATTGTATGCAAATTCTGGCTCTGCCATCTACCACATGTGGAACCTTGAGCCAGTTCTTTAACCTCTTTGTGCCTCAGTTTCTTCTTTTTTAAAGTAGATGCAATACTTTCCTCACTGAGTTGCTTTAAGAGTTAGCTCAAAGTAACAAATTAGTATCTTCTGGTTTTTTTAAATGTTGTTAATTTGTAGGCCACTCATAATTTACATCGGATCACAAAAATATTTTGTCCTTTCATTAAAAGGACAGGCAGTCTAACTTCTCTGAGGAAATTTTAGTATCATTAGATAGTCTGCTGTCTTTGTTTCTTCTTTCATGAGATTTACTCTTGTTCAGTTTTTCTGAGTTGAGCACACCTTGCTAAATGTCTTTCTTCCTTTCTAATATATACATTTGAAACTTTAGATACTATACCCCTTTTAACTGCTGTTTTGGCTAAATTGCTAACTTTGGCAACCAACATTTTGATTGTTATTTAACTGTAAATGAGAGGCGATATTTTTTTCTTTGAAGAATCATTCGTAAATGATTTCTAGTTTTCTAAATACTCATTGAGGAGAACTTTCATATGTAGATTCTGACTTTTGTGTGATATCTTAACATCAATTTATCTCAAACTTCCTTTGTGGCTTCACATGTTACCATTTTCATAATGCTTGAAAGGAATATGCATTCTTTAATTGTTGATTGTAGAAATCCATCTTCAGTCAGTTGATTTTGATTGTTGAAATCTTCATTACCTGCCTTATTTTTCCCGTTGTTCAGAAAAAATACCCCACAACCTCAAGTTAAAGGACAAAAGACTTATTTTGGATCACAATTTATAGAGGTTTTAGTCCATAGTCAGCTGGCTCCCAAGGCTAGGTGGCATGACAGAGGGATACCAGGAGGAGAAGTGGTCCATGTCGTGGCAGGCAGAAGGCAGCAGCAACACTCTTTCTCTTCCTTTGTATTCTATCCAATCTACAAACCCATTGATGAGTGCCACCCACACCCACAGCAATGGTAAACCAATCAGTGGACCAATCCAGTTATCACACCCTTAGCCCACATTCACACACCCTTAACCCACATTCACAGCCACTTCTGAAAAGCCCCACCTATAAGTGTATGAGACTTTGGGGAGACATCTAGATACAAGCCATACAGTAGGCTTATTAAATTTTTGGTTTAGCTGATGTATCAATTACTATAGTGAAAATGTCTCTGTGATTGTAAATGTGTCATTTCTCATTATGCTACCAATTTTTACTTTGTATATTTTTGGTGTCATTGTTAGGCATAACAGATTTCAGGATTGTTATTATTTTTTGATGCTAAAAGTCATTTTATCAAAATTGTTGACTCTTTATGCCTAACAATACTGTTTGCCTTAAACATTTTTGATCCAATAGTAATATGGTCATTTAAACTTGTTTAGTTAGTGTTTGCACATTATGTTTGTTCATGATTTAGAATCCTCAGAGGAGACATTTTCTCCCCAGTCCGGAGCCCAAGCTTTCCTTGACAGATTTCTTTGCTGTCTCTTCCTTGTATAAGGCATATTTTTTCAAGTCTGACCATTTACTTAAAGACTAGCCATTAAAGTAGCCTGATTTATATAAATGGTCTCAATTCAAATCCCATAGGCATTTTTCTTGCTTCAGAGACATTTTTAATTTGGAAGCTCAGAACTCTGGTCTTTGGAACACCAAGATATTTTTATATTTCTTTTTACAAATTTGAGAACATTTATAATCATAGTATGAATAAGCAGCATTAAAATCTAATTGTTTGTGTAAGACTCATATAGCTAAAACTAATTTGGACTTAATTGTTTTCAACTGAAATGTTTTAAAAGTGTGACGATTTCAAAATTATAAGGAAAAAATAGTGGTGATCTTGCTATCGTATACTAATAATACATCAAATACAAAATTTAATAAGGAAAACGTTTGTTAATTATAACTGATAGAGTAATATAACTAATATAATGATATTAACGTATAAAACTACTGATAACTTAGTTTTATATGTTAAGCACTATTTATATACATGCCTGAGTTCATATCTTAACCATGTCATAGAATAATTTTTATTTTATTTTATTTTTATTATTTCTTCCTATGTTTGGGGGTGTTGAATCTTACAATCGTATGAAATCTTTACTGTAACTGGAATCCAACACAAGTTTTCTTTGAAATTCTTCAGAAGTTTGAGTCAGTTTTTCTGTCATATACATTCCTTTAATTACATCAAGAGTAAGTTCAGTTACTAAAACCTTAAATAACAAAACTCTTCATCAAAAATATAATGTCATGGTTTTGCCGTTGGCATTTAGTTTTCTGTTCCCAGAGCGACAGATTATAAATGATGACATTTGTTTATTGCTTTTTTTCATTACTGAAGGAAAAAACAACTATATTTTAGCCAGTGGTCTGAATTGTTTTGCCAAATAAGAGATGTATCTGCATATAACACCTACATTTTCTTCTAGGTTACCTTCCGAACAAGAATCTATCACTGTAATATTAACAGCCAAGGTGTGATCTGTCTGGACATCCTAAAGGATAACTGGAGTCCAGCACTAACCATCTCTAAAGTTCTCCTCTCCATCTGCTCACTTCTCACAGATTGCAACCCTGGTAAGAGACTTCAACTAATATTAGAGTGGAACGCTCCTCAAGGTTTATGTGTCAGATTTTAGAACTTGTTTACTGCTGCTAACACCACCACTAATACTACTGTTGCTGATTTTAAGTCTCCATAGTGTACAACTATTTTCTTTTTAAATTGGATCTTCTATTAGTTTTTGAAGACGTATTATTATTTGCCAAAAAAAGGAAAAAACATAATTGATAAAAAATTAATGAAAAATCATTTCAGATGAGAAAGTACATTTCAAGAATACATTAAATTCTCCTGCCAAATAATAATAAAAATTCAAATTGAATAGTTTAACCTTTAATTAGATACCTACCAGAGACGATAATTTGAGAAATGTGGGCTATTAAAATCTGGTAACAACTAAGCAGCACCATATAGTTATGACCTTTTGGCATCTTAATAAGCATGTGTCCTGACAAGCTATTAGAACAAAAAGGCTGAATGGTCCTAAACTAGGAAATACAACTTCCCAGGAAAACTAAAGAGATTATTTATGGCCAGGCCTTTGTGGCTTTGCTGCCATGCTTAACACTGAAAGTTCTCAGCCCTGTGTATTCCTAAATGTGTGATTATGTGTCTTTTAACTAAGAGGAAAACCAACTGCCAATTTTTAACATATTTGAATTTTTTTTAAATACAAAACTCCAGAGGTGGCTATAGGATTTTCATTGGTGTTCTCCATGGGAACTTTGTTCTTTGAGCACTTAATTAACAGTCTTAACATGGCATGAAATTCCATCTTCTGTGTGTAGGAATTAATTATTTTCTACTTTTACATGTTTGTTATTTCTCAGTAATAAAAAGTTTTTTAGGAAAGAAATGTGAAAATTATTTAATAAAATTGTAATGTATTTAAAATGTTTTAACATCAAAAAGAAAACATAATTATGTAAGGTCATTATAAGTTTTTAAATTAATTCATACTTCATAACCACATAGTAAACCCCCATAATGCTACACTAACTTAGAGCTAGTTTTGCCCTTTCAATCCCATTATTCCCATTCCAGCCCAGCTTATCTCTGTGACTGTGTATAACTTCGCTTACAGGTAATGTTACAAGACAGTTTTTTGCCCCCTTTTGGTGATTTGAGGCCTATTACTTTGAATTGGTTGTATATGAGAGTGTGTTCTTAGTGCAGGTTCCTTATTTAAAGAAATGGATTCATTCCTTCAAAGCTTTCTTTCTGAAAAGATTACTATTTATTGAATTAGGTAGGGGTTTAACAGTCTTTGGGGTATTTTTGATTTTGGTAGTGGTGTTGTTGGTTTTTGCTTTGTCTCAGAACAGTACAGATGCATTCTACAAAAAAAATTAAAATTGCTCCTGACTAAAGCAAAATCACATAAATTGAAAAATACAGAAATATATTTTGAAAATAATACTATTAATGGTAAGAATAAGCCTAAAAATAATAATGGCCCTTAAAACTAGAAACAACCCATCTGATATTAGAATAGTATCTGAAAAATCATGCTAACATTTGATTTATCAATCTTTAACACATATAAAAAGATTTCCTAGTTGGCACTTAACTATAAATTTTGGTGCTGCTGGATTCTTAACAAGAGTCGTTTATCTTAAATAAGTTATATCATTTGATAGACTTTACTTCCCACTGTTTTCTGGTATACCTTGAACCTTCGTAAGGTTTTTTTTTTTTTCTCCTTAGATTTAAATTGTATTTGAATCTAACCTATTTTCAAATTATCACAACTGTAAATTTAATGAATATGAATAAGTAAGTTTTCCTATACTGAATCTGTAGTTATGTTAACACCAGTAATTCTTGCTATCAGCTCAGAAATAGGCCTTGTGCGATGATACATATTTAACCAACTCTAAAAATGCCCTCGCTCTTATCTCTACATAAACTAATTTTAAATCTTTCTCATATTCTTCATATTTTACATTTGTCTCTCAAGAATTTTTGCTCCATAAATGTTACGTTATTTTAAGGAATAGCTGCACATCCATTTTAGGATGATATGGACAGACAGCAGATGGTGAATGTAAAAACTAGTTCCACTGTTTATTGGTTGTGTGACCTTAGATCAGTCACTTGACTTTTCTTTCCCTCTGTTTCATATATAAAATGGGGATTTTAACCATGCCTACCTAAATCACTGGGTTCCAGTGAGTTTAAATTCAGGTAGTATATATCAAAACCTTCTGTAAACAGTAGTACATTGTTGTTGTTCTTTCCCAGAGTGTTTAGGACACCACTGGACATATAGTAGGTGATTGATCAGTACCTACTTAGTTGAACTTGAGAGACAATAGTTTTAAATAATCCCTAATACTACCACATCTGCACCAATACTCCTGGATTCCATAGCCCAACCCTAATCCTAAATTAGTAGTGCTATTTTTGTTATCTCATGAGGTAGATTCTCAGATGACAAACATCCAGTCCACATGCTGTCATTCAGTGGATGGGCGCACCATGAATAATCATTATGCTCCCAATGCACCATCATTACATGGTAGTCTAGGTGGATCTGACTGCTGGCCTTATTAAATCACCCCTTAATAGTGGTATGTATTGAGCTTGATACAGCACTCTTACTTGTCAGGCACTACCTGGCTGCCAGGATTTGGCTGTGACACACAGTTAAGAACAGTGATAACAGAGAGGAATAGAGGGTAGTAAACTCCAATGGTCAGCACCACCGTCCCAGATTCTCTGGGTTTAATCCTGCTTGGTGAACAGGATTTAATTCATGGATTGTTAAAGAGTTTCAGTAAGGAAGCAAATTTTCATTTTTCATGAAATGCTGTTATTTTTAAATACTGTCTTCTCAAGTTACTATAAAATTTTAAGTTCTCTTCTGTCAGTCTGATTGAAGTTCATTTTTGCTGTTTTGTAGATGTTTAAAAAACTCTTAGATGTTTTATGATATTCTCTATATGAGCATACATCATTAAAAAATATTCTGTTTTGTGAATTAGAGAAATTTAACAGCTCTTTAAATTACTTAGAGCTTCTCATATAAAAGAGGTTATGCAATATATAAGCTTATGTATGTCTCATTTATTTCACGTAACATTTTTATGGTGTTAAAGTGAATCTGTGGGGAAATAGATCTTTGGTAAATTGAAAGAGGATCTTGAGATGAGAGGAGGGAGGTGGGAAAGAAGGAAAAGGGGAATACAAAGAATTAGAATACTTTATGTACATCTACCTATTCTAAACTGAAAGGTCCAGTTGTCATTAACGCAGTATCAAAGAATGATTTTCAAAAAAAAAAAAAAAAAACGAATGATTTTCCAGGCTGTAGTGAAGGAGAAAGAAAGCTGAAATTACCTGATCATAGGTTTTGATCTTGGGTTGCTTTGTTGTGAAACAAGTAATAATAATTCCTTTTTGAGGCCAGGCTTGGTGGCACATGCCTCTAATCCCAGCCACTCAAGACGCTAAGGCAGGACAGTCTCAAGTTAGAGGCCAGCATGGGCAATTTAGAGAGACATTGTCTCAAGTAAAAAAATGAAATAAAATAATAAATAAATAAGGGTGTTTGGAGAGAGTGTTCCTGTTTTGTAAAGAGGAAAACAGTGTATTTGTCATCTTCTTGTCTCTTCTTACACTTTTGTTACCTTATTCCTGACCTAGGGAATAGCTGTCAACTTTACTTGATCCAGAAAGGGTTACCAGCATTTTTAAAGTAGAAGATGAATTCTTAATGTGACAGTTATGATTTCATCCTTTTTGTTTCTTTGTGATGATTATAGAGTTGTCATGCGTGCTTTTTAGGATTCTAATGGATGTTGCTTTAATGGCATATACAGTAAATCTCAGCAATTCAGTATAATTGAGGGAAGATCAGCCTCATTGGTTATTATTTTGTTTGTTTGTTTGTATTTGTTTTTTCAGACAGGGTCTCACTGTAGTTCAGGTTGGCCTTGAACTCACTGTATAGGCAGGCTGGCCTTGAATTCACAGCAACCCTCCTGCATCAGCCTCCCGAGTGCTGAGATTAGAGGTGTGCGTCACCATGCCTGGCTTTCATTGGTTATTTTTTTTAATGAATTGTAAAAAAATTTTAGGTAAGTGAACACTTTTAAGACAACACTTTTAAGTCCACATAGGAAATACTAGTGAAATATTTAACTTGACTCCTAGATTGCTTTTACAAAGAAAAAACTGAAGTGAGTTTTTCATGTCTTCACAGAAATAGAGGAAATAGTTAAATGAACCTTCTGTCCTCATCCAGCCTCAAAATTTAACTACTTTTAACAAGTTTTAAGGTTTTATTATTTTTATAGATTTAAATGGCAAACCTTTTTAAATGAGATATTATAGTAAGCTTCAGAACAAGTTGTTGGATCAGAATTTTATTAATATTAAACTAGCAAGGGTCAAATTAGTGAGACATTACAGGAAGGTGGAGTGTATGTTACTGTAAGATATAGGCCACTGAGTAAGTTTTTGCTTTTTGCTTGTTTTACAGTACTGGGGCTTGAGCCCAGGGGTTTGCTTAAGTTAAGCAGGCACTCTTCCACTGAACTACATCCCTGGAACTGTTCGGGGTTTTTCTTGTGTGTGTGTGTGTTTGTTTGTTTGTTTTGTTTGTTTTTGAGGTGAAATGTAAATATTATATGAAAAACTTGTCTAAATCATAAACATTTGAGGGTAAGGGAAGTAGCTTGGTGGTAGGCCACAGACCTAGCATGCATGAGTCCATAGATTTGATTCCCTGGCACCAAAAACCAAAAAGTCTTTTAAATAATACATATTCAAGAGCTGGGGATTTAGCTCAGTGCTTAGAGTGTTTGCCTCGCAAGCATGAGGTCCTGAGTTCGATTCCCGGTACCAAAAAAAAAAAAAATACATATTCGAATATTTAAAATTCCAATAATGCACTGAAGTGTTTTAATATGGAAATTTGAGTCTTAAACAACATGATAAAACTCCACTAGCTTTCTAGAAATTGACTTGCATTGACAAAACATCCAGATTATTGAATAACATTTTCCTTTTAATTTAGATATTTGAGATTGATGGTGTCTTTGGAAAAATATTGTAATTATGAAAATTTGAAGAAGTAATATACCCCTGCAAGTGCCTGATTCTGAAGCCTTCAGCAACTGAACAATTATCTTTATTTTTCCTTACTTTTTAATTCATTTTTTTTTCAATATCTGGCTTGGGCAAGGTACTATCAGTAACAATGTTCAGTAATTCTTATTCAAAAAAATAGATACTGGGACTGGGGTTAGAGTGCTTGCCTAGCAAGCACAAGGCCCTGAGTTCGATCCCCAGCACCAAAAAACCAAAAAAAAAAAAAAAGAATATACTTCTAAAGTGCCAGAGTAGTTATTTCTGTATAACAACTATTTTTTTTCCTGTTTATATCTATCTTTAAGAGATTCTAGAGCAGTGGTATGAACCTATGGCACACGTGCCACAGCAGGCTAAAGGTTATCACTGAAAGCTCTAAAAGGGTTTTCATCACTGTCCTAGAGCTTAATATTCCTTATAGGTGTTGAATTTTTGGTGATGCCATATTGGTGAAAAATTTACTTAATAAGCAGTGTAGGAATTCTTTTAAAGTACCAACATATTGTTTTCCATTACCAGAGTGTTCCTGGAAAAAAATTATAAATCACAATATATTAGATGTATTTGAAGAACTTTTTGCTTAAGAATATCGTATAGAAAAACCTGTTGCCAGATAAACATTTATAAAGTTGAATTTAAGAACAGTGGATTTTGCCTGGTGTGTAACTCAATAATAAAGCAATTATCTAGCATGTGCAAAACCCTGGGTTCTAGCCCAAACCTAAAAAAAAATAAAAAGAAAAAGAATAAATACACCAGGGCTTTTTTCCCTCTCTAATTAAGCACTCCTTCCCTTCCATAGAAATGTTTCCACATACGTCATATGGTTTGTGACATTCAGGTGCCTGGGAGAACCAACAAAAGCCTAACTGTGTGGCCATAGGCAGGTCTAGTGTAGTACCATTTGTGTTTAGGTCCAGAGGGTGCTCCATCTTTTATTCAGAGCATCATCACAGGTACGTGGTGGTGTTCTGGGGCTATCTTTCTTTTCTAAGCTTGCTCTTGTGATGAAAACATATTCACACATTGTTTAATTCAGATGCATTAGGAAGATTAGGAGAAGTGGAAGTCTGGAGGAGATGTCTTTATGGTTTCTCTAGCTTTGGATGTCAGCATTATGTTTCATAAGAAAATATCTAGAAGAGGAGCACTCGACTTAACAGTGCATGAAGCTTCATCAAGTAAAAGATACATAGAATGCCAGCTAGCACTGGTCCACATGGGAAGGTACATTTACGGAGTGATGTGCATATGCTTTATCTTGCTAGGGTCTGATGGGGTGATATATTTAACTTGAGCTTTACTCAGAGTGTTTCTGTTGCCTGCAGAAATCTTTTAGTATGTTTACAATCACAGTACTAGGAATAGTTTAGAGTTGTGATTAATGTGTTGAAAAAGTTAAAAAGTCCAATTTGGTAAAAGTTTTTAGTGCAAGATTACTGTTTGAAGAAGAATTTTTTTTTGCTTATTAATTCACTGGCAAGGTCATTAAATAATATTGTAGGTTGGGGATTCAGCTCAGTGGTAGAGTGCTTGCCTAGCAAGAGCAAGGCCCTGAGTTCGATCCCCAGCACCCCCCAAAAAATATTAATTAAATAAAGTAATACTGTAACTAGACGAGGAAGCGTTTGATTTATATTAGGAGTCACATTTGGAGAAATCAGGCTATGTGTATATTCACAGTGCTCATGTCCAAGGGATGACATCTTAGGATTTAAAAAAAGAGAGAGAGTTTGAGTTATCTTCCTTGATACATGTCTGTATTGGCTTTTTCATTTTCTTGTTTTCAAAATAGAGATATCATTGGGATGTGGGGTTTGGGGAATTTTAGGGGTTTTTATTTAATTTCTTCACCAAAATGATCCCTGCTTGTTAATTTTTTTAAATCAAGTACCCTTTAAAAATAAAGATCTTAAGTTAACTTGAGCCTCTTTGCTTTGAAAACTCAAATTTGGTTGGACTCGGGAAAGTGCATGTCAGTTTGTCTCATAATCTTGCTGTAAATTTAGACATACTGACCTCAGTGTTCAACCCTGGCTTTGACTACTTAGAGTTTCTCTATGCATACCTTATTGTCCTATAATTGATATAAATCTAGACATGGATTGGCTTTATAACAATTTGTTGTTGTTGTTGTTGTTACAAAGTCTGTTGTTCTCCCTGCAGTAATAACCTCTAATTTTATTGGTTTAGAAATTGATTTCATTAAAAAGCTGTTGTTTCCAAATTTATGATGAAAATTGCCTTTAGCTTTTCAAAAGGTACTTGTTATGACATATGTCTAGATGTGCCCGCAAAACTCCGTGCAGTCATAGGTGGGGCTTTTCAGAGGTGGCTGGATCAAGAGTGTGTGATTACTAAATTAGTCCACTGATTGGTTTGGCATAGTTCTAGGTGTGGGTAATGGGAGAGTCCACCTGGAGTGTAAGTGCTACCCACCCTAAGGGCATATACCCTGGATAGAATATAAGGGACAAAAAAAGTTTTGCTGCCATTGCTTGCTTCTTGCTGTTTTTGCTGCCTTCTGCCTTCCAAGCTCCACCTTCCACACAAGAACTGTCTTTTCTCCTCTGTGATGCCCCTCTGCCAGGCCACCCTGCCTTGGAGCCACCTGACTGTGGACTGAAACCTCTGCAAATTGTGAGCTGAAATAAACCTTTTCTCCTTTAGGTGTTGAGTATTTTGTCTCAGCAATAGAAAAGTAATACTATTTTCGAGTTTTCCTTTTTAGAAATTACCGGTGTTTTCTTTTTTCTTTTCTTTTCTTTTTTTTTGCTGGTAGGGATTGAACCTAGGCCTTCATTTATGCTAAGCATATCAGTGAACCTGGTTTTGGGGGTGTTTGTTTACAGAAACATTAAGAAGGAAGTGGTGATGTATATAGATCAGTACTTGTTATTTCTACACCCTCCCAAAACTGAGGTCTTCCTCCATTAAGAAACAGTGTTTCTCACTGTTAAAAATCAATGTGTCTGTATTTTGGGTATTTTTCTCCCCCTAAATTATCTTTACATCTTTTGTGTCTGATATTCATTAGGGAATAGGGTAAAGTGTTGCATCTGTGTGTTCAGTTTTCAGTGAAAGGTTCTGGAAACACAAATAAGAAATTGGAAAGAGAAGCAAGCCTGTAATATAAACAAACACCATTTATTTACTCACACTTGAGTAAGTCTTCTATTTTGGACTATTTACCCAAGGAATCATTCAAAGACATTCTTTGCCTTACTTGAAGAATTTCTGAAGTCAAGAACTTTAGTTTAGATTTTAATGAATTTTTCCTTCATTCATTTGACCCAGCTATTCCCCTTCCAGTAATCATCTGAAAGAGTTAAAAATGTCATATTACAGTGATACATGCATACTCATGTTTACAGCACCACAAGTCAAAATTGCTAAATCTTAGAAGCAGCCTATATGTCCTTCAACAGATGAATGGATAAAGAAGGCATAGCATTTGTACACAATGGAGTGCTGCTCTGCCATAAGGAAGGATAAACTTGAGCCATTTATAGGAAAAAGGATGGACCTTGAGACCCTAATGTTAAGTGAAATAAATCAAACTCACCATTTTAAACTTTAAATATCACGTTGTTTCTCTTACATGAGAAACCCAAGATATAAGTAAAGAGCAAAATAAAAGATAGTAGGAAGCATAGAGAGATCTTTTACAAATTGCAAGGGAACCAAGAGATGTAGGGTAAAGGGAGGAAGATGAGGGGGAAGGGGACTTAAAAAGGCTTAAAATGTGTTATGGACATGTATCAACTCTCACATTTCTGCCGTGATGTTTCTGCCTGGGAGCCAGCGGACCATGGACTGGATCTGGATCCATTTAAACCATGAGCCAAGTTAAACTTCTTTAAATTGCAGGTATCGGGTATGTTGTGTCCAGGAACAACATACCGGATACAGGAGATGTGTACTAATAGAAATAAAAATTTTAAAAATAGAACTTCCAAGAAGATGGTGGAGCAGTGAATAGCGGAGAAACAGCCTCTCCAAGATTTGTTGTCCAAATGCTGGAAAATAGCAATGTGAGGAAGAGAATAAGGAGGGATGTTGGTTCCCAGGACCCAGCAAGGATCTGAAGCAAGAATTGAAGCCCACAGGGAGAGCCAAAAGAGAGAAGGAGGTGGTGGACAATGCTTTCTCCCAAAGCCCCAGCTTGTGGCATGGGAGAGGCAGCTCAAGCTAGCAGACACACAGTGACTACTGGGGACCCCAGAGGCAGAAAGACACACCAGTGGAGCAGAGCAGTGGACACAGTGGACTACAGTGGCTGAGTGAGATTCCCTGAGGGTCATAAATAGCACTGTAGGCCAGTACAAAGAAGCAGAGGCTAGCTAAATACACAGCAACTTCTCAGCCCCAATAAATTGAAGAGTTAGGATCTAGCAGCAGACTCAAAACACAAAAACCAGCTACACCTGTATGACGTCTCTGAGGAAGTAGTCATTTCCAAAGGATCCTCAATACTAGCAATAAAGCTACCTGCCATGAGCAATTCAGTAGCATCAACCCAGGAATTAAACTTAAAAAAAAATAGAAAATGAGAAGACACATAAGACAGATCCAACCCCAGACTTCCAGCTCACCAAAGGCAAACCCAAGGGGCAAGGAGGTGGAATAATCTGAAAGCCACCCACCCAGACTCCTGGAAGTGCTAACAGTGGAAATAACAAAGCAGATGAATGAGGCTCTAGAAAAAATCAAAACATATATAATTTCTCACATAACTACAGAAATGGTGACTAGAATGAAAGACATGATTAGTGACTAGAGCAGACATGGATTAAAAAAGTAGAGGAGCTTAGGAAAATGATGGAAACCCTGAATGCCTGACATAGGAAAGAAATGGAAACCATGAATGCCCAACATAATAAAGAAATGGAATCCATGAAACAGATTCAAACAGATATCCAGGAGATTAAAAAGTGCATTGAAAGTGTAGGCAGTAGAATGATATTCTGTGAGGATAGAATATCAAATATAAAAGAGCAGGTTGTGGTTAACGATCCTGAAAAGGAGGAGTTCTTAGAAATGGTAAGGGAGTACAAAAAATCAATCTGACAGCTGCTGGATGACACAAAGAAGAATAACAGAAGACAGATCGGAGTTGATGAAAAAGCAGGAGATAGTGCTAACAACATTAAAAAAAAAAAAATCTGCTCACGGAAGTAATGGTAGAAAACTTCCCAGGTATGGAAAAAGAACTTGATATACAGGTAAGTGAGGCATCTAGAACTCTAATTAGCAATGATCGAAAAAAATCTACCCCAAGGCATGTGATAGTCAAGACTCCAGAAATGCAACACAAGAACAGAGTATTAAAAGCTGTTAGGGAAAAGAAACAAATCACCTATAAAGGGAAACCCATCAGAATCACAGCACATTTCTCAACACAAACCTTCAAGTCAAGGAGAGCTTGGAGTGAAGTATTTCAGTCCCTAAAAGAAAACAGCCTCCAGCCCAAATTGATGTACCCTGCAAATCTTTCAAAATTGATGGAGAAGTAAGATACTTCCATGACAAAGAATGCCTGAAGAAATTCACAGCCACCAAACCAGCACTCCAAAATGTTCTGAAGGACATTCTAGAAAGAGACAACAAGGATTACAACTCCAAGAACTGCAATAGAATGAATCCATCAGGCAAAGCAAGTAATTACACTGGGGGGAAAAAGGGAACCAATAATAGGAAGATATCATGGCAAGGATAACTCAATATGTATGACTTATAACCATCAATGTAAATGGTCTCAGTTCACCAATCAAAAGGAAACAGACTGGCAGAATGGATCAAGAAGCAAGATCCAACAATATGCTGCATACAAGAAACACATTTAATTCAAAAAGAAATTCATAGATTGAAAGTCAAAGGGTGGAAAACAATACTTTGTCCAACAAGAACCCATAAAAAACCATGGGTAGCTATGCTATTTTCAGACAAAGTGGATTTCAAGCCAGGACCAATAAGAGAGACAATGTCACTACATCCTTGAAAAGGAAACAATCCAAGAAGAGATAATGATCACAAATATATATGCACCAAATACTGGTGCACCTAACTGTGTACAACAGATATTAATGGATGTGAAAAACCAAATATGCACTAATACAGTTGAAATGGGGGAACCTCAGTATCCCACTGTCACAAATAGACAGATCAACTAGACAAAAAATCAACAGGGAAAAACCAAAACTAAACCAAACTTTTGAACAAATAGACTTAGTAGATGTGTACAGAATGTTCCACCCCACAACACCAGAATACACATTCTTCTCAACTGCACATAAAACTTTTTCCAAAATAGACCACATACTAGCTCGTGGAACATGCTTAAGTAAATGCAAAGGAATCAGACCATAGTGCAGTGAAACTGGAAATAAATGGCAAAAGAAACCAAAAAGACTTCATAAACACGTGGAAATTAAATAGCACCCTCTTGAACAATCAGTGGGTCACAGATGAAATTAAAGAAGAAATTAGACAGTTTCTACAGTTGAACAATAGTGCCAGTACAGCATATTGAAACTTATGGGATGCAATGAAAGCAGTCCTACAAGGGAAATTTGTAGCAGTGATCTCCCATATCAGAAAAACAGCAAGCTCAAAAGGCAACCTAATTTTGTTTTGCTTTGTTTTGGTTTTTGGTTTTTGGCTTTTTTGGTGCTGGGGATCGAACTCAGGGCCTTGCGCTTCTTAGGCAAGCACTCTAACCACTGAGCTAAATCCCCAGCCCAAGAAACCTAATGTTGAATATCAAGTTTCTGCAAAAAGAAGAGCAAGTGAAGCCCAAAGCTCATACGAGGTAGGACATTTTAAAGATCAGAGCTGAAATTAATGCACTTGAGACCAAGAAAACAATACATAGAATCAGTGAATCAAAGAGTTGTTTTTTTTAAATATTAAATAAAATTCACAAACCCTTAGCCAACCTTATCAAAAAAAGAAAGGCTCAAATCTACACAATTAAAAATGAGAAGGGTGAAATCACAACAGATCCTGCAGAAATCCAGATCATCAATACCTACTTAAAGTACCTTTATTCTAATAAGATGGAAAACACAGAAGAAATGGAGAGATTCTTAGATACATATGAATTACCAAAACTGGATCAAGAAGATATAAAATTTCTGAATAAACCAATATCAGCCACTGAAATTGAAGAGGTAATTAAAAACCTACCAACAAAGAAAAATGCAGGTCCTGATGGATTCACTGCTGAATTCTAGAAGAAATTGAGAGAAGATTTAATGCCACTACTCCTCAAATTATTTAATGCAACCAAAATGGAAGCAATACTTGCAGATTGATTCCTGCAAGTGTTACCCTGATACCAAAACCAGAAAAGGAGCCAACCAAAAAAGAGAACTACAGGCCAATCTCCTTAGTGAACAGAGATGCAAAAATCCTCAATAAGACACTGGCAAACAGACTGCAACAAATTATCAAGAAGATTATATACTATGACCAAGTAGGATTCATCCCAGGGATGCAGGGATGGTTCAACATACATGAATCAATAAGTGTGATACACCATGTTAATAGAGCCAAGGACAAAAACCATATGATCATCCCAATAGACGTAGAAAAGCATTTAACAAAGTCCAACACCCAGTCATGATCAAAACCCTGCAGAAAATTGGAATAGATGGTCTTTACCTCAATCTGATAAAGGCCATCTATGACAACTTTTATCCAATATACTTCTAGAAACCTTCGCCAGAACAGTTAGACAAGAGAAAAAAATAAAAAGAATAAAGGTGGGCAAAGAAGAAATTAAATTATTATTTGCAGATGATATGATACTCTACATAGAAGACCCCAAAA
Organism: Hystrix cristata; assembly: GCA_004026905.1. Taxonomy (NCBI): domain Eukaryota; kingdom Metazoa; phylum Chordata; class Mammalia; order Rodentia; family Hystricidae; genus Hystrix; species Hystrix cristata. The sequence continues at coordinate 21,974 of PVJO010010846.1, read as the reverse complement.
ACTCCACCAAAAGTCTTCTAGATTTAATAATCAATTTCAGCAGTGTAGCTGGATACAAAGTCAGCACTCAAAAATCAATAACATTCTTATACACAAATAACAAACTCACTGAGAGAGAAATTAGGGAAATGATGCCTTTCACAATACCATCCCAAAAAATGAAGTACCTAGGAATCAACCTAAGGAGGGAAGTAAAAGACATGTACATTGAAAACTACACTACTCCGAAAAAGGAGATCAAAGAGGATATCAGAAAATGAAAAGGTATTCCTTGTTCTTGGGTAGGAAGAACCAACATGCCGAAAATGGCAGTACTCCCTAAATTGTTACACAGATTTAATGCAGTTCCAATTAAAATACCAATAGCATACCTCACAGAACTAGAGAAAACAATCCTAAAATTCATTTGGAAGCAGAAGAAGCCTAGAATAGCAGAAGCAATTTTGGGCAACAAAGGCAAAGCAGGGGGTGTCACAATCCCTGACCTAAAACTTATGTTACAAAGCTGCTATGATAAAAACAGTGTGATATTGGCAAAAAAACCAAAAACCAAAAAACAGACCCGAGGGCCAATGGAACAGATTAGAAGATGCAGAAACATATCCAAACACTCTCAGCCACCTTATCTTTGACAAAGGGGCCAAACAACCTCACTGAAAGAAAGATAACCTCTTTAACAAGTGGTGCTGGAAAAATTGCCTTTCCACATGCCAAAGATTAAAATTAGACCCATTTCTTTCACCATCCACTAAACTAAAATCAAAATGGATCAAGGACCTAAATATTAAAACAGAAATACTAAGTCTACTGAGAGAAAATAGGTAGGACTCTTGAAGGCATAAGTGTAAGCAGAGACTTTATGAGCAAAACCCGATTGCCCAGGAAATATCACAAAGAATCAACTGGAATCTCATCTTATTAAAAAGCTTTTGCACAGTAAAAGAAACCACCAACAGAGTGAAGAGACAACCCACAGAGTGGGAAAAATTTATTGCCAGCTGTTCCTCCAACAAAGGATTAATAATCTAGAGTATATAAAGAATTCAAAAAAATTAGACCTCCCAAATTTAAAGACCCAGTTCAAAAATGGGCAGTTGAAATGAATAGACAATTCTCAGATAAAGAAGTAGAAACAGCAAATGAACATATGAAAAAATGTTCAACATCACTGGTCATTCAAGAGATGCAAATTAAAACAACACTGAGATTCCATCTCACTCCAGAAAAAATGACTGTTATCAAGAAATTGGTCAATAACAAATGCTGGTGAGGCTGTGGGGAAAAAGAAACCCTTCTGCACTGTTGGTGGGAGTGTAGACTGGTGCAACCACTATGGAAATCAGTGTGGAGAGTCTTCAAAAAACTAGGACTAGAACTTCCATTTGACCCAGCTATTCCCCTTCTTGGTATCTTCCCAAAAGAGTTAAAAGCATCTTACCGCAGCAATATATGCACACCCATGTTTCTAGCAGCACAGTTTGTAATAGCTAAATCTCGGGAACAGCCCAAATGCCCATCAGCTGATGAATGGCTAAAGAAGATGTGGGTTTCTTTATACAATGCAGTAGTACTCTGCCATAAAGAAGGATAAGGTTGAGACATTTCTAGGTAAATGATGTACCTTGAGACCATACTCTTTAAGAAGTAAATCAAACACACATGTTTAAATACCGCATTGTTTCTCTGGTGTGAGAAACTGAAAGTATAAATAAGGACTAAAATGTTTTATTGGGAAGGAGAACAGGGAGAAGGGAGAGGAAAAGGAAGGGAGGGACAAGACAAAAAGTATAGGAGGAGAAAAAATGAAAACAAAGCTTTTGTAAATAAGGAGGGGAAAGGGGCTTGAAGGGAAGGGAGGAGAATGAGCAAAAACAGAAGTAGCAAGATATATCATTTACAGGTACAAAATCCCTATGATGAGTGTTATCATTATGTATATCTAAAATGTACCACTAAATAAAAGTTAATAAAAAGTTTTTAAAGTAAAACTCTTAAAGAGAATTTACATCTGTGAAGAGTACAAAGGTTTTTTTATTAAATTCTCCATTTTTTAATGAGATTACAGTGGTCTTTTAAAAACTCAGATGATTGAGTCTTCTCATTCTAGAATAAAAAGAACTTTTTTAAAATGACAGGGAAAAGAATTATGCAAGAATTGTTTAAGGGGCTGGGGATTTAGCTCAGTGATTAGAGTGCTTGCCTTGCAAGCACAAGGGCCTGAGTTCGATCCCCGGTACCACAAAAAAAAAAAAAAAGAATTGTTTAGTATAGATCAGAGATCTTTCGTTTTCCCTTAGTAACTTCACACACAGTTTGTTGTTGTTGTTGTTGTTGATTTTTTGTTTTGCTTTGGCTCTCAGAAAGCACAGCACTGATTTAATGTTCAATCACAATCACTGCATTAGCCCATATAATTTACTTATATGCTAATTATCCATATTCTGTCCTGTAGTTTTATCTGGTTTTTAATAACTTGAATTGTTCTGTTTCAAATTATTTTATTCAACTATGTATTTCATTTCAAATTGTTCAGCTCTTGCTTGGCAAAGTAAGATGTATAAATAATATCCTGAAGTTTTTTGCTAGAGAAGCACTCGGTATTTTGGTTTATATACAGGCTCGTCTCAAGAGAGAAATAACTATATCTGGCTTTGCTAAGCAGTTTTGTTCCAACAAGTCATTTTTTCCTTCTGTCTCTTCTCCAGTTCTTCTGTAGGCTCTTGGTCTCCACACAAATAGAATGGTTTCGGGTGTTATTCATAGAAAAGGGTTTGCTGAATGTGTCTTTTGCACATTTAAAATACCTAGGAATAGGGCCTGGAAGTGTAACTCAGTGTTAGAGCGTGTGCTTAGCATGCATGAAACCCTGAGTTCAATCCACAGTACTGAAAAATAAAAATTAAATTCTAAGAAATGATGAGACCATTAAGTAGCTGACAGTGGCCTATATAATTCCTTGGTTCCAAATCACATGCCCATTTAAGCTCTAAATGCAATTTCTTTGTTGATTCATTTATTTTCCAATTTAGATTTCTGTTCCCATTCTATCCATATCTGCAGTGTGGCTCTTTGTTAAAATGGTGAGCTTCTTAATAAATAGGATCATTCTAATGGAATTTATTAGCAGAAACATTTGCACATGATTTATAAATATATAATTACAGGGATTTTGTTTCATGTAAAATTAAAAAGTAAATATGTTTTAAAATTTGATAATAATGTGTAAAACACCCTTATGAAGGTTAAGCTTGATCGTATCAGCTTGACTGCCTTGGGAGCCACCCAGGGGATTGTTAGAGCTCACATCTAGGTGAGTCATGGAGGCAGGGCCTTGGGGTTGGTCTGTTCCCTTGCCCCTTCCTCTCTTGCACTGGGCCTGCCTGCCATGAACGAAGTAACTTTGCTCCAACACATGCCACGGTGTTTCCACCTTGGAGCCACTGAACCATGGACTGAATCCCTTTAAAACAGGAGCTAAATTAAACTTCTTTAAGTTGTGACTATTGAGTACATTGTGTCCAACAAGAAATCTGACTAATACAGTCCTCCAGAATGTTGGCTGCATCCTGCCCTTGGAAGGAAACCTAAGCTCAGAGGACTTGCTGTCTTGTCTTTTCCTCGACGGGACACATTCATCTCTATCTCAGTACAAGTCCCTCTGTGGATTTCATTTGCCCCTCTGAGTTAACTCTTCAAAATGTGTCACCTTCTGAGACCACTGACATAACCTGCCCCAGACTGAAGTGGCCCCATGTGACTGGTCACACTGAATCTTCTCCCCCCACCCCTCGGGCCTCAGCATGTACTAGGAAGTGTTCTACTGCTGAACTACAACCCAGCTGCACACTGACTTTTAAAAAATCCTTATGTCTCCAGCAGTGGTGGTGAACCTTTTAGAGCTTTCAGTGATACAGACAGCCTGTTGTGGCACATATGCCGTAGGTTCACCACCAGTGCCCTTGAAGGTTTGTTAATGATACTATTCTTTTACTTTGTTGGTGGTGTCTTACATCCTCAGGGACCAGGTATGGAAGATGGAGTTAGTTAAGAGTGATAGTCAAGTTGAAGGATTAGACTTTCTTCCCTGACTGCAAATCGAATTAGCCAGTGTGAACAACTGCTTTTTACTTAATATTCTCAGATCAGGTTTTTCATTTCTGCCTTCCAAAGACTGCCTCTTTTCAGGAATCCTAGTATAAAAAGCAGTTAAGAGAAAGAGAATGAAACACATTACAGGTTAGAGGACAATTAACATAACCCACATCATCTTTCACAACAGATACACAGAACAGCACCTCAAGTTATGTTTCTCAGCCTTTTGTGACCCCCGACCCAACCCTGTCAGTGTGTCCTACTCATTTGTGACCTGTCTCCATTAGTCTAGGAGATTCTGGTTTTCCATTATATTGCTTTGCTTTGCAGTGGAAAAAGAGTTGACCTGTGTGTCTTCAGAGTACATATGCACAGACTCCATGTCTTCAACTAGGCTCTGATTTGTCTTCAAGTGTATCCCCATTCCCCATTAAGAATCACTGAGTTAGAACCGATGACTAAAGGAAGTGTACTAGCATGTATTTGTTTTTTTTAGGGGGAGCTTTGTGGTATAGTCTTAGTTATTCCTTCTTTCTTGTCCATTTTCTCATTAGCTGGTCTCTTCTCTCTGTATTTCTAGCCGTGTCTGATTTTTCTGCTGCTACTTCTCTTTTCTTATCCTTATTTGTTACCCCTTGGTCTTAATTCTTAACTCTTTTAACTTCTTTTAACCTGTCTTACACCCACCAAAATATTTTGAAACAAACAGCAGAAAAACAAAACTGTTTTATTTAGTTTTATTTTTGAAGAGCTTTATTACTATCTCTACAGCCATGTGTGTTGCTGTTATCCTAGTATAACCAAGCTGGTGGCATCTGTTCTCCCATCAGGTTTTTGAGTGCTTTTTTTTTGGCCTTTTGTTGTTGTTTTGCTTGCTTATGTTTGTTTTATTTTGTTTTGTTAAGTACTGGGGACTGGGGCATTTACACTGCGTGCATTTCAATATCATGAACTTCTTTGTCCTGTTTACAGATGGATGGCAAAGTCTTAAAACACTGGAGTTGATCCATGATGTGAGATGATTTTATGTTGTTTAGGTCTAAGCTGTTGCCCTGAACCTCACTGTACTTTTGCCTGACTGCTCTGTGTCATAATGATGTGCCCTTGCATGCATCTTTTCAGCAAAGCTTATGATGCCCCTTGCTGGACTCCCCAATGTCAGACAGATCATGAACATAATGCAAGGTTATACCTTGTCTTGTTAGAAAGGATTAAGTCAAAGGAGCTAAATTATACTGAGTTTTGAATTCGTCAGGAAAACTGGAGTTTTGACCTAGCTCTCTCACTAACTAGCTGATGACCTAGATAAACAGATGCCCTCATTTGTGAATTGAAGCTTGTACTCATGACCCTATCTTGCAGCATTATTATAAGGAAAAAATGATGTGCGTGGAGCTCTGTAAACACTTTGAAAGCTATGAGTATGATTAAGTGGGATATATTCAACCAAAGGCTCTATTAGCTGTGTGAGGTGTGGTGACCTGGCCTTTGAGATGTCTATAAAAGCAATTTCAATCCCTGCATATCATTAAATGACTTCTTAGTTTTGTGAGTTTGGAATTTTTGTGTAAGACGAAATTTATTTTCTGTAAAGTGTTTATTTTCTGTAAAGAGAGCAATTAGGAAGAATAAATTTTAAGTCAAACTCGACTTAATGGTTTCAATTTGCTTTAGGCTATCTAGATAATTTAAATATTTAGAAATGCCCTCTGTCACCTATAAAACGAATTCTAAATCGGCTTCTTTATTCCCAGTACCCACAATACACAAATTATATCCCTTCATGCAATTCCATCTGGCTGAAGAATTTGCCATATTTCTTGACCTTTACTTTCTTAACCAACCTATGTTTCTTTGTTCTTACCTTGTGTTCCTTTACTCTTACCTTGTGTCTCAGGCCTAAAAGATAACTTGAAATATGTCAGGATATCACATTATATGACAAATACCTGGGCATCAGTTACTGTGAGGAGTTAGAGTAGCAATGAAAGCTAGTTGCTTATAGGTAGGTTTAGGTAAACTTAATTACTAGACGAGATACACTTTATTATCTGGAGTGTTCATTGCCTTTTCTAAACACATCATTGTGGACTTTTGTTTCTGATCATGAAGACATAACAGGAACCAGATTTTCACTCCTAATTTAAGCAAAACGAAAACCAGACATTGGAAAGCAGATCACCCAGAATTACAGTCCCTGAGAAAAGAGAAAGAGATGAAGTAGGCCCAAAGATTGCCCTAGTTTACTGCCTAGAGGAAGTTTCCAGGCTACAAAATGGGCAGAAAGAACCAGAGAGAACACAGAGTGTCACTAAATTGAGATGACATACAAACTTGGAAAGACCAAAATGACTAGTACTAAGGACAGAAACCCGGGGAAAGAGGACTGCACAAAAAATGCTTCAGAGATCCAAAGAGGAACCCTGTTCAGTCTTTGCTTAACTTTGCACACAGTCCTCAGAAGATACCACCTTAATAGGTATAAATTAGCTCTAAACCCTACACCCAATTAAAAACAAAGTTTAAAGGCAAACTGTAAAGGGATCAAACAGTTCCTAAAAAATTTAGTTGCTTGTTAGGGTAAAATACAATGTTCTTTAAAGGAATGCCCAAACTCCAACACCCAACAATGTAAAAATTACATTGGTCAAGATACAGTGAAATATTGCCAGCCATTGAATCCATAAGCAGGACCAAATGAATAAAAATGGGAAAGACTAGAGTTAAATTTTATTTGATAGAAAGCAGACTTTTAAGTTCCTTACTGAAGCATTAGTGTAGTTTCTAATTTTTCAGATTTATGACTGGACATGGTGGCACACACCTGTAATCATAGCACTCAGGGGACTGAGGCAGAAGATACATGAGTTTGGGGCTAGCCTGGGCAACCCAGCTTCCAAAAAAATAATTGTTTTTTTGTTTTATTTAGTTCTTAATGTCATGAAATGTGGATGCTTTCAGAATTGACTAATATGTCTTTTGCTTAACTATAACTAAAATACTAAATGTTAAAGTCAACAGAAACTAAGTTGTCCATGGTGGAAATATACAGTTACACTATCCAAACTTACAAAAAGTTGTTAACTATGCTTGCAAATGTTCTCTGTAGCTCTTCATGGTTTCAGAACATCAGCTTGTTTTCTTTCACTCTAGTCACTGACGATTCATTCCTAAACATAAATGTCCCTCTTTGTCTTAAGGAATTGCTTTTTTAATGAGTAATTAGCAGTGTATTTACTGCTTTCTTGTACTACATTAAATTTGCAGAAAATTAGCAAAAAAAAAAACAGAACTAAAGGAATATTAATTTCCATTTTCTTCAAGAAGCTTTAGAAAGTTCAGAAGTATTGCTGTCAGTGAGGGAATTCTTAGACATACCTTCAGGAGAAAGACAGCACAGGAACAGGTGTCATCCTGCCTCTACTCAGGGTCTGGAAAAACGTAATCTTCTCGTTTGTTTGGGTTTTTTTCCCTTGTATTCATTGTGGATAATTATAGTGCTTGTTGAGAGGCATGTAGTACATATTTATTTTAATAGATCATGCTGTTAATATAAATTGTCATTATACTGTAATAGTCAGCCAAGAAATACGATAAAAAAATTTGACACCAAGAAGGAAGTTCTTAAATGGTTTTAAGGTTTTCTTCTTTAATGTTCTCTAGTCTAACAGTCTTTAAATAGCTACAGAGACAGTGGGTGTTATGCAAAATAAGTGATCACCTTATCCCCATGCTGTCATCCCACCCCCCAAAAATCTATTTACAGTGTACATTTTCTGTTTATGGCCTTGGAGATGAAAATTAAATCTGATGTCATGTCTTAGTTATGCATCCACATGACCACAGTTGGGTTCTCACAGTCAGCATTTCCTGGTTTCTCTACCCATGAAAGGTGTTATTTGCATTCGAAGAAACTTAGACTAAGGTCTTAGTAAGTCTTGATTAGTATCAGGCTGTGGATACTGCACTTGAGGAGTACCAGAGCCATAGCACATGCTCAGATATCTCCTGAGAGGCTCATGGTCACTCCATCATCAGTGAGCTCAGAAGAAAAATGTCCCAGAAGTCATAAACTATTGCCTTTCAAAAGTCATTATCCATTCAATTTTTTTTTTTTTAATGAGATAGGCCTCGCTATGTAGTTCAGGCTGGCCTCAAACTTGCAGTGATCCTCCTGCCTTAGCCTCCCAAGTGCTGGGGTTTACAGGCATGTGTCACCACACCTGGCCCAACAATCTGAATGTACCAAATTCTACTAACTACGGGTTTAACATTGTTAAAATAGAAACATGCATATAATTCATCACAAGAATAATCACCATCCACTTTCTAAAAACAACTCCTTAGGAACACCAGACTGCTTTCCCTAAAGGTTAGTTAGCCTGTTGAGTGACAGGGTGACTCAGGATGAGAAAAATATAGAGAAGCAGGTTGTTCTCTAATCACTGGCTGAAATGGAATGAATTCTGAAACGTTACCACCTAATGGACAGTGACAATAAATATGCCTGCTGACTCTTCTCCTATTCTTTTGCCAGGTTTGACAGTGTAATAATAACGACCATAATGATGACAACAGTGATAGATACCCATTTTAAACCCACTATATACCAGGTTCTGTCTTCTGAGCTTCTCATTAATTTTCTCATTTAATTCTTTCAACCACCCTGTGAAGTAGGAGGAAATGTTATCTGAGGCCGACAGATCAGGGAAAAATTTTAGAGGTAATTTATCCAGGTGAGAATCAGAGCTGAGATTTACAGTCACGGAGTTTTTTCCAGACCTTCACACTCCTGAGACCGGGTCACATCACCCCAAATGAGGTTTCTGTTAAGATGCAGATTCTGTATTTCGGCACCACATGGATGCCTTGAGCTCAGTCTCTGGGTTGTTATGTGAACATTTACTGAACTCTGGTTCAGTCCCAGGGTCAGGGGAAGAGAGAGGGAATAGTTTTTAAAAATTTGAGGAAATTAAAGTACAAGAAAGGCTGACAGAAGTCGAGACCAAAAGTCGTGCTCACCATTGAAGGCCAAGTTGACCAGCAGTTGAAGTCCTCTGCTCTGCTGTCTGAGGACGCTCTGCAGCTAGAGACTCCTCACCACCTACACACTGCTGAGGCGAGGGTGGGGGGTGCTCCCTAGGAAGGAACTGTGAGTGCTTTTGCCAGCATGTCTGTGGTGTCTGTCTCTTCTAGCAGCCTGAGGATCGCACACTTTTTCAGGGAGTGGAGGCCCACTGTGAGATAGCAGTAACCAAGCTCTTTTGGGGCCATCAGCTTCCCAGTGTGGATCCAATAGCAAACACATTAGCCATAGCAGGTAAATTTACAGTATACTCTATGGCCCTTCCACCGCCTCACAGCAGAGGTGCCTAATCTCGTTGAACACTCTTGTTCAAAGGCACCCAGCAGTGGGCATAAAGGGGCTGTGAAGAGAAAGGAAAGTTCTGTGTGGGCGAGATTCCAGAAGCTGGTTTAAGACAGACCACCCTCATACAAGAAATCCTTCTAAACTGATTTATTCATCACACTTGTCTATTACAGCTCACATTCACATTAAACACTTAGTCTCCTCCAGGAATACTGTTTTTATTTTGGCTTTAAGATTGGCCAATTTAGAGTAAGATAGAGAAAACTACCTTTGTAGTCTGAAATACCACAGAACTTTTCTTTAAATGTATTTTCATTAGCTGATTATAGGTTTAAGATGAAATCTGTATTTTGCACATTAAGTTTTCTTGAGGTTAAAGAGTCACCCTTAAAATATGAAACATGAACTATGATTTAGAATTTTATATTTAAGCCACTCAAATAGCTTAACTATGCATATTTCATGAATCCAGCATTTCTTTATAGCATCAAAATTTTTATTTTATATTAGCATAAAAATTGTACACAAATGGGCCAGTGGGTCACAACTATTATTCCAGCTATGCAGGAGGCTGAGGCAGGAGGATTTCAAGATTGCATAGGTCAGCCTGTGCAATTTAGCAAGACCCTGTCTCAAAATAAAAAGGTCTGGGAATATAGCTCAGGGTAGTGTCCTTGCCTACCTGTATCCAGTACACACACACACAACAGACACACACAAAACAAATCCTATACAGTTTTAAAATAAATGCTGACATTCTGTGGTTCAGAAATAGTGCACACATAATTGACATGTTCTGTGGACTTACGCCTTTCTTTATCTGTCAGTAATATAATCTATACATTTGATGATAGCTCCCCACTCAGTTCTCCAAATAATAAGGAGCACAGCACTTACATGTAAAACTTTCTCACATGATAATGTTATCACTCTGTGTTAGCAGGGCACTCTATCCCTGTCCTTCTCCACCGTTGTACCCACCAGCTTCACTGGCCTTCTTCAGAGTTTATGGGGACCTGACAGAATCCATCAGAAAGTCAGTCTAGCTTTTGTCTGTCATGACACCAACACATTAGGTCAGAAAGGCTGTCTTCCTGTGTGTCTCACTGTATTCTTTAGGGCAATAGCTCTCGCAGGTCATGTCATAGATCCTTTTATCGAAGTCATGTCAGCCATAGCTGGTCAAGGGCTGGTCCTGCCTAATGAGTTATACAAAACCTGTTTGCCTGAATATTTCACCATGACTTCAAGCTACTGTCAAACTTAACATATGTGAGTTGCACATTCATTCTGACACTTTGAAAGTGCAGTACATTATGTAATGTCTCTTATTCTGTAGATACAGTATAAAAGCTCAGATAAGTGCAAATATGCAGTCTTTCCCTTTATTATTGTTTCTTCTCTGCTCGTTCTTTGCCTCTCAGTCATACACAAAGACACATACATATGTGACACATACATATGTATGTGTCTTTGTGTATGACTGAGAGGCAAATTGTAACCATAACTATATATGCATATGTAGTTATGGTTACAATTACAAATTTAACCTTTTTTTCAGTACTGGGTAATGAACCCAGGGCTTTCACACTGAGCTACATCCCTGCCCCACTTCTTTTCGTTTTTTGTTTTTTGAGGGGACTGGGTTCAAACTTGTAATCCTCCTGCCTCAGCCTTCCAAAGTGCAGGGATTACAAGCATGTGCCACTACACCTGGCCTAGAATTAATTTGTGGTAAATTGCAGGTAGATAGAAGGGATGATATATACCAACTTTTTAAATATAGGATGGTTTCATAGCATCTATCAGCTGGATATTGTCTATCCAAGGTAAGCTGTTTTGTTTTGTTTTTTGACACAGTCTCAATATGTGGTTCCTTGAGTAGTATCACCTACTAAGAAATTGTAATGAAGTCAGTGAAATAAGTCACAAGAAAATTAACATCTCAATACAAGTACAATGTGATGATTTGCTGTAGTATGGGCTGAACATATTGCAACTCTGTGGACCTTGGTTTTGACACATTAAAAATAACCAGCTAACAAAATTAAACCTCTAAAGTTTTATTCTTACATTATCCCTTGAGAAGACTTTTGGTTTATAATTTCCTTACAAGTTGAGGCTTAGCTTGTTAGTACAATCTGTGCCTTTTAAGGCAGCATCCAAGTGCATTTGATTAAGTATTTAACGTTGCTCCTGGGGAAAATAATCCCAAAGCGCCACTGGGCATGGAAGGCATTAGACATCCTAGTTTTTCTGCCTTGTAATCAGCCTTTACTGTGACCTGTCACCTTCACCCCAGTGGATTACCTCAGGGCTTTTTCTCTGTCAGAAGGACTGTACTCTGAACTTGAACTTAGTACAAATGAGAATTAGATTGAAATTACTAAGCTAATTTTCATTCCTGATTTTAATCGAATTTTAAATACTACTTGCCTCCAGAAATAAACAGTGGTCATAGTTAACTACTACTAGTAGCCCCATCTACCATAAGCACTTTATCCTTTCTTTTTTTTTCTTTTTCATCTTTCTATTCTTTTCCCTTTTTTTTTTTTTTTTTTTTTTTTTTTTTTTTTTTTTTTTTTTTTTTTTTTTTTTTTTTTTTTTTTTTTTTTTTTTTTTGGTGCAGTGTTGAATTGAGGACACACATGAAAAAACTTCTGCTTGTCACTTCAATATGAGTTTTAAAGTCTGGTCAAAAGAATGAACATGAATTGAGACTGCAGTAGCTTAACTTCATGTACATTAGAAATAACCTCAAACTATATGCTGATATTTAATCTTTTGTTATCTATTTATGAGAAGAATTCTCAAATACTTGATTTATTACTAATTTTTTTATGATTATCCTAGCCTGGGTAATTTAAATATGTAAAGCTCTGCAGGTACTAGCTAAAGCTTATTTTCAAGGAGAAACATAGGCACAGTTAATGCAGATAGTGGGCATGTCCTTCTTTAGAGGCCAACAGGCTGGTCCGTGTCTGGAGGGCAGCTCTTAGTGTGCAGCTGGGGAGCAGCTCCCTGACAACATGCTCACATGCCATAGTCTTCCCTTTAACGTTTTTCTCTGTGACACTTTTAACTTCTTGTTCTGGATTCATCCTTTCACAAATTAAATAAATTTCAAATTGATAATTAAGGATGTAAGCAGGAATCCTCACCAGAAGTATTCTATATGTGAAATATTGGCAAATAGATAAAACTAAAAACGTCATCCATTCTATTAATAGTTATTTTTTTGTTTAATTTTTCCTGGGCTTCAGTAAGACAGTATAGCATGTATAAGTGCCAAAAATTTGCTTGTAAGACCTCTGGCAAAATAAAGCAGAGGGTTCATGTAAGCTTGCAAAAAATACATACAATATTTTCCTAAGAACTACTCCTGTGTTTGAATGTAAAGAATAAACAAGGAAAACATTATAGGACAAATGATACCTAATTTGCAAGTGACAGTATAATTGTTCATGCAGATAGAAATGCATTCTCATTTAGGGGCAGCAGGTCTATTCTTTCCTCTCCCGTCCCTCCAAATACAGCTCTAGACATATAATCACTATGCAAATCTAGTCAGCATATTTACACCAGAAAGAAATGTAGCCAATTATAGAAAAATAGGTGATGTTTTAAGCATTCATTAAATCTCTCAGGGCAAGAGGGTGAATTAAACTTCATAAGGCATATAAAAATAACTATTTCAGAATTCGTATATGGTCATATAGTTTATTGTATATTAACAACATTCAATTTTAACACCAAAATTCAGCCTCTAAAGTATACTCCAGGTGAGACCTTGCTTTGGGAGACCTGTGACTGTGCCCACCATACAAGCATTTAAAAATTAGGGCTTCAGCATGTCCCATTTCATGCAAAATGAAGTGTAGGCTTTGCAATTCCAAAAAGAGTTCTGTGAAAGTGCTATACAGTGTAGCTCCAGTAGCATCTGAATGGCTCTGGATTCTGTTCCCAGCATCAAAAGAAAAAAAAAAAAAAGAAAAAAAGAATTCCTTACTTTGACTTCCTTGAATAAATAACAGAGTGACTTAAAACCCCTGTAGGTTAGACTCTGACAACATCATCCACAGGATAGAAAGCATGGTCCTTCCCACCTGTGAATGTTCTCTGCATGACTGCAAACCAAGAAAACAAGTTTCTTTGACCCATTTTCTTATCTTTAATGATGTACAGTATCTTGGAGAAACAATTAGAATAGTGTAATACAAATGTTAGATGTAATTTTAAAAACTAAAACATTAACAAGATCAAATTTCCTGAAGACTGGCACAGTTACGTGAGAATAATCAAAACCAGGCTTATAAGTATGAGAAGGAAAGGGCAGTTGTGTGCCACACATTGTATGGGGCACTTTACAGTGGCAGAATGGCTGGTGGCTTTCACATGTGTTACTTGAAGAACCCAAAACTTCTCCTTGTCAAAACATAGAATTTATGTATACAAATACTCTTTTATTCCCATTATTTTGTGTTAGTTTCTTTTTTGTGTGCTGTGACTGCTCTTTTTAGTTTTCTTTGAAAACATACGGTCCTCTGGAAAGATGGCACATTAGGTGACAGTCACATTATGATGCAAATTGAATCTCTGGGGAGAGGAGTAGTATCTGTGTCAGGAAAGGGAAACAGGCCAGGAATTCACTAAACAAGGGAGGGAGGGACAGAGTCATGCAAATCCCCTTCTTTACAAAGTTGCTATGTAGTCATTTGGAGAGAGGTCCAGCTTTGAGTTACTACACTGTCCTGAAGATTGAGACACTTTGAGAGATTGATGGTATGTTCTTGTCCTCACCTTTTTTTGGAGTGTGTGTGTGTACGCATGCACGCACACATGGAAGGTTTACAGCTAGACTGGGAAGTGTTAAAGTAAGAAAGGTCACCAGGTTACTGAGGCCAGTGCAACAGGATTTGTTGGGAGTAATCGAAGTCCTACTTTGGGAAGCAGCAGGAAGCAGGGGCTTGGAATTTCCACCTTAGGGATGTTGGAGGGTGCTCTCTGGCTACAGAGAAGTTGGTTCAGTGCTGAAAAGGCTTAGAAACCAGTTTAGAGTGCTGATTAGAAAAGCCTCAAGGTAAACAAGTTATCTTTTTATTTTTCCCCCTTCCCATGTGGAGCAAGATGATTTTGCCTAAATAGTTAAGCATTATTTTAAAGGAGTTAAAATGTATGTAGATTGCTTTGGTAAGTGCTTCCATCATCTTTTTTCTTTCCTCCCTCCTGTGCTTTTAGAACACTCCTCGTGAAATCAGTGGTTTCTGTTTTCTTTGTCCTCAAAAATTGGGTTCCCTAGGAAAGAGTAGAATGATAGGGTAAAGTAAATCATCCAGAGTTGTTGTTCCTGAGGTTATAAAGAGAGAAATCACTTTGTATTGACACATTGTTAAACATATAGGCCATCACTTCATACTTAGTGAGCATAAAGGTTTTTGCTGTGTATTTTTCTTTTTGATCAGTGATTTCATATTCTTAGTCTTTTCTTGTTTAATCCATTCTCTGTTTGTTTGCTAGCAAAAAAAACAAAACAGGTTTCACAGTATGCTTTCTACAATGTATTAGGATTTGTTTGGACATAGCTTTCTTTTTTTTTCTAACCTGTAACTGGAGGGCATGGGGGATACAGAAAGAATTTGAATCCTAAAAATAGATGTGCCCCATTGACTGAAGCAAGAACAGGGGAGAGCAGTGTATCATGGACAAAGTTTGGTCTGGTGGTAGAGCATGTTACCTGGGGAGTTAAAACAACAGTAGATTGAAATTCAGACAAGATCAGTAAAACAGGAGAGTACTAAATGCAAACTAAATGTAAAAATCTTTAGAAATTATGAGAATCGAAACCTTAAGGGCTGAGCATGGTGGCACAGGCCTATAATCCCAGCACTTGGGAGGCTGAGGCAAGAGGATCACTACAAGTTCAAGCCCAGCCTAGGCAACATAGCAAGACCCTGTCTCAAAAAAACAAAAAGAATTGAAACCTTAAGGGACTGAAGAAAAAGGAAATTGTAGTGAAATGAAAATGGATCATATTTTCTAGGAAATATGCAGTTCTAGGAAATGGGTCATATTTTCTGCTATAGACTTGAACCAAAGATAGCTAAATATAAATGACAGATGGGGCCTGACAAAATGCTTACACCTTCAAGTCAGTGACTTGAAGAGTTGTTAATCCTAGAGGTATAAATGTTCTTTAGCCAAATATGGGAAAAAGAAAGGATATTTAATTAGGAAACTAGTACCACCCACAAACTAAATTCATCCTGACCATTGGGCCTAATTACTCTTTAATTTATTGATTAGTTAATACTTACTGCATGGTCTCTACAGCATCCCAGACACACCAGGTTTTGTAATACGTAAGTCCCTGAGTTACAAGTGAGTTCCATTATGGGAGAAGTTTCATAAGTCAGATTCTTTTTTAAATCCCACAAAGTGAGTTTTATACACTTTTGACACAAATATACAATGTACAGCATTAAAAAGTTAAACAAACATGCAAATACAGTAACTCCCTGGCCGTACTGTATTACTGTACACTATCACACTGTACAGTAAGCACACACAGCAGCACAAGTGTGACAATGTCTGGTAGATACATGAGCTAATTCTGCAATTTGTTCACATCTACATATGTTCGTAATGTGAGGTCCATTTGTATTTGTGAAAGTTTGCCACTTGAATGGTCGTAAATCGGGGACTTGCTATATAAGACTTGAAGACAGACACTGCTGCCCTCAAGGAAGGAGGTATTTAGCAAGCACAGGGTGCTAAGTGCCCTGTTTAATAGAAGTTATGGTTGGTTCCACCTTTAGCAGAAGATTTAATCATATCCTCTTGGAGGAGAGAAAAAGAGCAAGGCTTCAACCCAAAACAGAGCCCACAACTTGAGCTGTATCATTCCTCAACATGGACAGCATGCATATTGCTCGCCAAGCTGCTTTGACCACAGATGTTCAGCAGTCAAGAACAGGCAGAATGGTCCAGTAAACTGAAACCACTGAGACTCCTCTCCAGCTCTGACTCTGAGCCAGGTTATTCATATCTCTGGGTTCAAGTCCAAAATCCCAGATGTGGTGGAGACTGGACATGTGTGATAGTATCAGGGCATGGCTGCTGCTCTGTTCACACGCCCTCTCACAACCACCTCCTCCTGTCTACCTCTTAGCCACTGGAGAGGAGTCTGAACAGCAAGACCATTCAGGTGAGTTTCATATATTAGAGACTAGTTTATGATGGGCAGACTGCATTTAATGAGTGTGGATTTAGTATTTTATTTTGAAGAAAAGCACATTACAAACAAGTCATATTAGATTATTATGATTTTTATGCCTCCATTAGGGGTCGAAGTAGAGGAAAGGATCAACATAATCTTTTGTCTCTTAGGGCCAGAGACCACGAGGAAAATATACTAATTAAAGAGAATTGATTTTTCCGTGATTGGAAGGAGCAAATATTTACAGAGAATATATATTTTTTTAGACCAAAAAACCCTGAGATACCTGATAAGATATTAAGCTATTCTCTTAAAGCCTACATCCACTAGGCCAGAGATATAGCTCAGTGGTAGAACATGTGCCTTACATATGTGAGGCCCTGGGTTTAATCTCCAACATCAAAAGTAAAATCTAGTATCCACAGATACTAAAAAGTACTGGTGAGAATGTGAAAAATTAGAACCTTTATACATTGCTAGTAAGAATGTAAAATGGTATATATCCACTTTGGATAGCAGTTTGGTAGTTCTTCACACGATTAAATGTGGAGTTACCCATGACCAAGCAATTTCACAAGTAGATAGTTATATACCCAAGAGAAGTGAAAACATACATTTACATTAAAAATTGTACACAAATGTTCATTGCAGTATTATTCACAATAGCCAAAAAGTAAAAACAGCCAACCAACAGATCTATCATCTGATGAACAAATAAATGTAAATGGTTGTAGTTTTAGGGTTTTGGGTTTCATTGTTGTTATTTGTTCGTTTTTGGTGTTTTGAGACAGGATCTTGCTATATAACCCAGTCTGCTCTTGAACTCATTATGTAGCCCAGGCTGGCCTCAAACTCTTGGCATTCCTCCTGCCTCAGCCCCCTGAGTACCTGGATTATAAGCATGTACCTCTATGCCCAGCTGTAAATGGTTGGTTTAGTCAGCTGCTTGTCACGGTGACAAAATACCAAGATAAATCAGCTTAAAAAGAAGAGTGATTTATTTTCGCTTATGGCTTCAAAGGTTTCAGTCCATGGTTACTTGGCCTTATTACCCTGGACCTGTGGTGACAGAACCTTATGATAGGAGCATGTGGTAGAGAAGGCCTGTTCACATTATGACAGCTGGGAAGCAAAGAAAGAAAGGAAGGGGCAGAGTTCAAATATACCTTTCAAATGTGTGCCCCCAATTACCTAACAAACTTCTTTCTGCTAGACCTCAACTTCTAAAGGTTTTATCACTTCCTAATTGTGTCACTGACCTGGGACCAAGCCTTTAACACATGGGTCTTTGGGAGATGTATTAGCTTTCCTGTTGGGGGATTCAGTAATTGACACCTACAACTTAAGGAAGGAGGGGTTTAATTTGACTCATTGTTTCAGGGGATTCAATCCATGGTCAGCTGGCTGTAAGGCAGAAACATCATGGTTGAAGATCATGGTAGAGCAAGATTGCTTATTTCATGATAGCTAGAAAGCAGAGCAAGGGAATAGGGCCATAGAGAAAGGGACGAGAGACCAGGTGCAATCGTGCCTGAAAGACCACCCAGACACACCCAGAGGTGTGCTTTGCTAATTCCTACTCCTAAGCCAATTGAATTGGCAGTCCAACATAATGGTCTCAAGGAACACTTCAGATCCAAATTATGGTAGTGGTATAGTCAAACAACAAAAATTTTGTGGCAATAAAAAGGAATGAAGTACTGGGATATGCCACACATAGATGAACCTTGAAATATGCTTTGTAAGAGAAACCAGTCACAAAAAAACTATGTAATGATTCCATAGATGAAATCTCCAGAAGAGCCAAATTTATAGGGACAGATGTAGGCCAGTGACTAAACCTGTGGCTGTAGGATTTAGGAGGATGGATATAGTGTCTCTTTTTCGAGTGATGAAAAGAACCTAAAATTGATTTTGGTAATGATTGTACAACTCTAGAAGCATCCTAATAACCATTGAAGCATGCACTTCAAGTGAGTGAATTACATAGTATATGAGTTATCTCCATAAAGCTCCTTTTAAAAATATGTAGTTTCCAGTATCTTGGCATCTTTGTTTCCTGGATTACTTGCTGCAGCCACAGCTTTTTGCTCTGGTATTTGGAGAAAGTAACATGTGGATCTATGGTTTCTTAGGCCCCTACTCTAAGGATCTCTTGGGTTTTTTTTTTTAATTTTATTTTTGAGAATTCATTAGGAATTATTGCTTAACTAAGCCTGGAATTACAGTCCTATAGCTTCTCAACAGGGATGCACCATCTGTGCTGTTATTTACATGAGTCTGTTCTAACAGAACACTTTATATTTCAAAACACACATTGATTTGATGTACTACTATACCAGCTTATATAATGATTTTTAAGTTTTAAAAAATATTTCATGAAGTATATACTTCCGGTTACAACTGGTAGATTTTCACTATTTAGGGAGCAGTCTCAACTCAAGTGGCATGAATTTGGAGTAGTTTTGACTTTTTCCAGTCATTACCTTAGGGCATTTTTGATGAATCTTACTTTTCTATCCCTTAACAGTATCTGGCAGCTCTCATAGCACTCAGGTCACTTTTAGCTATTAGAAGGTCAGTCTGGCTTATTTTAAAACTATTGTCTTATATTTTACTTGAATCTAATTTCTTCCTTCTCCATCAGGTTGGATGGAACATAGGTTCTTTCCCTTCTCAACTCCTTGGGGTTTGGGATTAGGTAATGTGTGAGAACAGTATTTGTTTACCTAATTTCTCATTACTACCATCCTCCGTGTGTGTTTGGCAAACACTCTTGTCGTGCATGCCTTCTGGGAGACAGGTTCAAAATGCTGCTTCCCAAATGCAATTTGGAGGTGATTTCCCAGTTCCAGTTCCTGGACTCCTCCGCAACAGAACCTCCTTGACCAGATTCTTCCCCAGTAGTGTACTGGTAAATGCTTAACATCTGATGGGAGAAAGTGGTGTGGTGGCATGTGAATATGTATATACATGAGTTCGTATGTGTTTTACTGATATAAAGAATGTGTACTACATAATCTTGGTAAAATATGCAGTATTCTTTAGTCCAAGTTCCATATGGCCAAATGATTATTCCTGAAAACTTTGACTGATTTCTGCAAAACCCCTTTGCGTGTATTCATCCTGTGGTGCAACTGACAAATGAGTATAGTTCTTTTTTTTTTTTTCCCAAAAATGAGGATAGTTCTAACGTGAATCTTAAATGATATTTTCATTTAAAAAAATAAGACACAGGGATGACTTCATTGGGGACGTCAAGCTGCCCGTGCTGCTCAGGTCTGCGCACCCTTCCACCACGGACCAGCACAGGCCCTGCCTGCACACCAGCATGGTCAAAATCCAGTAATGTGGGAAAGGTCTAGGACTGAAGACACTGCTGGCTCTGTCTCGCTGGCTCGCTCTTTTTTTTTTTCTTTCCTTTTCTTCCTTTTTCCAAGTCATCGATACCAAGTAGGGCTAACCATACTTGTGCCACTGAGGAAAGTTCTGGAGACATAAAGGACACAAGAGCCAAGAACCACACATACCTAGAAGACACCGTAAGAACAGACTTTTCCTAGGAAAGCATTCATCTTTCTCTTAAAGTAACCTCCCACAAACAAAATATAAAATCAACATAGAGAACAAACTAAAAGGGGGAAATACATATATGTACAAAGAAAATGACAAGACACAGAAGTAAAATATAACCCCAGACCCCCAGCCACTGACAACAAATCCAGAGGACAATGAAAAACAGGAAATCAGAAGACACCCAACCAAACTTTCAGAAATGATAGCAGGAGAGGGTAAAAAACAGATAGGTGAGGCTATAGAGAACATCAGACTAGAAATAGTTACCCAAGTTAAAAAAGAGATGGCAATCATAACGAAAGACCTGCTTAGTGAATTCAAAGTAGGCACAGATAAAAAAAAACAAAAGACCTTAGGAAAACTGGAAAACTTGAACATTCAACTCAGTAAAGAAATGGAACCCATGAAACAGATCCAAACAGATATGCAAGAAATCAAAAAACTCTTTAAAGTATGCGTACTAGATTGAAAGTAAGGATAGATTGAAAGTACTAGATTGAAAGTACTAGAATGAAAGTAAGGATAGGACCTAGAAGACAGTCTGCAATTAGTGACAATGAAAAGAAAGACTTCTTAAAAATAGCTAGAGACTATGAAAAAATCACTACAACAGCTGCAAGGTGATGCAAAGAAGAACAACATAAGAGTGATTGGAGTGAATGACAAAGCAGGAGACAGTGTAAAGGATCAAAAAAGATTATTTACAGAAGTA
The DNA here is from genome assembly GCA_004026905.1 of Hystrix cristata. Lineage (NCBI taxonomy): Eukaryota > Metazoa > Chordata > Mammalia > Rodentia > Hystricidae > Hystrix > Hystrix cristata. The sequence continues at coordinate 1,007 of PVJO010010846.1, read as the reverse complement.
ATGACAGAAAACTACCCAAGCATGAGAAGGCAACTTGACATACAGATAAGTGAAGCACATAGAACCCCACTTACCCATGACCAAAATAAATCTACACCAAGACATATAATAATCAAGATTCCAGAAATTTAACAAAAGAACAGGATACTGAAAATTGTTAGAGGAAAAAAAAAACAGATCACCTATAAAGGTGCACCCATCAGAATCACAGTGGACTTCTCAACACAAACCCTTAAGTCAAGGAGATCCTGGAGCAGAATATTTCAAGCCTTAAAAGAAAAGAGTCTGCACCCCAGATTGATGTATCCAGCCAAACTATTTTCAAATTCGACAATGAAATAAGATACTTCCATGACGGAGAACAACTGAAGAAATTTATGACCTCCAGACCACCTCTACAAAATAATGTGACGAATATCCTAGAAAAGGAAAAGGGAAACTGTAATTACAAGGACACTAGTAGAAAGAATCCACCAGGCAAGACAAGCAGTTAGACAGAGGGGAAATGCAGAACCAACAACAGAAAATGTTTATGACAAAGATAAGTCAGTACATAACAGTTGTAACAATCAATATAAATGGTCTCAACTCACCAATCAAAAGAAACAGACTGGCAGAATGGATCAAGAAACAAGATCCATCAGTATACTGCATACAAGAGACACATTTAACCCAAAAGGCAATCCATAGACTGAAAACCAAAAGATGGAAAACAGTGTTTCATGCAACAGGAGCCCTGAAAAAAGCAGGGGTAACTATCCTAATCTCAGACAAAGTGAACTTCAAACCAAGACTGATCAAGAGGGACAAGCAGTACTTCCAAAATCATTCCTGGAAGCAAGCATTACCCTAATACTAAAACCAGAAAAGGACCCAACTGAAAAAGAGAACTACAGACCAATCTCCCTAATGAACATAGATGCGAAAATTCTCAACAAAATTCTGGCCAACAGAATACAACGAATTATCAAGAAGATTATACACCATGACCAAGTAGGATTCATCCC